>JBBPMA010000073.1:0-60151 GCA_038090075.1 Xanthoconium purpureum
TGCACCGTCGAGCACAGTGGGCGACGCTGTGTTTGTGGCGCTGTCTGGTTATGCGACACCTGTTCTACGGCCGATTTTCCAGATTTGGTCTCATGCCCTCGTTGTGGAACGACATATTGCACACGAGAAGACGGATGTCGATACTGTTGCTTTTGTCAGATTTGCCGTTGGACCGACATCTGTTTTGGTTGTCAGGCCCGGGGAGAGGAGGATATGGTGGGACAGGACATGCCGGATGAGCGTCCGCAGCCCACCAAAGATTTCCAACGATGCTTCCAATGTCAGGCATACATGTGCGGCGAGTGCTGCTCTACCGCCAAACATGGTGTGGCGCAATGCTTGGGTTGTAGCCGTTGGCTGTGTTGCATGTGCGGTCGCAGGTCCAGTGAGGGGAAATGGTGTCGCGCCTGCCACTGATATGAAGAAGGTTTGCAGCAATCTTGCGTCTCAACGACTTTGATTTTGGACTCATCGTGACCTCTTTACAGTGTTGACTACAGTTCGTGGAGTGGTTGGTTGCGAAACACAAGTTCACTGTCCGTACTACATTGCCTCTCATGTGTTCGAGGACCCAATAGGCTGTAGTTGACTTCACTGCACCTGTATGTGGCGGCGTGGTACGGAGTCTCGTAACGTGCGCAGCCGTAGTTCTCTCCTGTCCGTCTTGCGCATTCAAGAAAAATCCTTTGCTGCCTTCTCCCACATAAACACCGGCGCGTCTCCTCAACGAGGTGCAATATACTCGACAGTCCCTGATAGTGCCGTGTATGTTGATGCGGTCGAGCAGGTATTGAGACAGGCTGTATGCAACCAGAGGTTCGCCCGGGGGAAGGAATCAGCGGAAAGAAGCTCGCTCATCCCCAGGAAACGGCGTAGGGCCACGCCAATGCCATTTCAACTTCGTCTCTTGCGGCGACAGCTTGCTATGGACAGTTTTTTGGCTGGTGGGAAAGAATCTGGTGTCTCTGAAGTTTTCTTTCTCTAAAGTAATATAGTACATGCAATGGCAGCGACGAAGTATGGTCAGAAATGAAGAGAGCGATGGAAGTGCGGACTCCACTTTCCGGCCCGGTCCGGAAACTTGCACCTCTTGAGAAGTCTGGTCATTCCGGTGAGTTGCGAGGGCTGAGACTGCCTCGCAGAGAAACCATGCCAGGGACGGAAAGAAGAGCGAGGACAACGGGCGCGAAGACGAGCGTTGAGATGGTGGCGCCAGGGAACCGTTCGTCCAAAGACTTAGTAGTACTGTAGCGCTTGGTACTAGTGACTCTGAATCATCATCACGAAAAGAGAACTAAAGCCAAAGCTATCGATATCCACCGAACCTAACATAAATATCAGACAAAAACGACACCCAATCTAAGTAATGTCGTCAATAGTCAGTCACGCATCACGCGCCCCGCACGCAACCACTGTCGTCTAGTTCTCTCCTCGGTTCTCCCACCCCGCTCGCGCGATCACAGATAACTCTTGGGCTCCTCCCCGCCCACATCTCCGTGCCCACACCCACAGCAAGAACCAGGTGCCACCCCGCGAGGCGTCTCTCCAACGAGGTGCAACATGTGGTCGACCACCTCTCCGGGCGTCGGCACGTGCCAGCTCGCCAGCGTTCGCTTCGTACTCGGGCCGACGGCCGTCGTGAAGATCGCGTCGGACGCGATGGCCAACTCGACGTCCGGTCGGGTGACCCCGTGATTGTTGTCCACAAGGGTGATGGAGAGCGGGGGTTCGAGGTTGGCTTTGCCCGTCGCGTCGGGTGGAAAGACGTGGAGTGCTCGGAACATGTCTTCGTCGGTCTAGGGAAAGGGGGTGGGGGACGTGAGTTCAGGCAACGATGGGCAAAATCCGCGTTCAAACAAACCTTGTCATCGCCCGCGCAAAAGATAAGCTCTGCATCGGGATTCAGGTACAAAATCCGCTTGACGATTTCACCCTTGTTCACGGCCAACGGGCGGACTTCGAGGTTCTTTTTCCCGACGAGCACCTCGATAGGGCGTTTACGCGCCAAGTTGTTCTCCAACAGGTCTTGGCACTGTCTACACTGGAACAACCTACAACCCACCCGGATCAGCATTCGCCAAATTGCCAAAGAAACGAAACGACTCACCCCCACTCCGGGTCACTCGACCGATAATGCCACGTAATCGAACTCTTCTTGACCTCGATATGGCTCCCGGTCGTCCTCTCCGTGTAATACTTGAAGATCTCCGCGACCTCGTCCATCCAGCTCATGTCCAACTGTGCAGTAAAGTTGACCCAGGTCTCTTCTTCCTCTTCGTCTGCCGCGTCGCTGGCTTTCCCCTTCCCGCTACCGGTGCCCTTTCTATTGGAGGGCTCGCGGATGAAACCACCGTGTTCGGCGCTCATACCGAGGTATTTGATGTGTCCGAGGTGAAGCTCTAAAAAGGCTTGGTCGCGACCAGAGACGATGTAGACGACGTTGCGAGGGTCGCTGGCAAGCTTCATGAGGGCGTCGAGCGCGTCGAGCGAAGGAACCGCCATCGACGGTGTCTTGACGATAGGCGTGAGGGTACCCTAGATATCACAGCGTCGTCGTCGTCAGTATCGTTTTGCATTCGACTAAACGGTATACGCACGTCGTAGTCAAACAAAAAGAGGCGTTTGCTCGCATTGTCGTACTTGTCCTTGATGAGCTCTTTGGGAAGGTAGGGCTTACCGCGTGCAGTGGTCTGACCATTGATCTGGGACAGTAGCATCTTGACCAGCAGAGCTGCCCACGTGTGTGATGTGTGCGTGGTCACAAATTTGTGTAGCACGTTGTGCCGAGCGGCTTTGGAGGTTGAGGACATGAGGAGTCCGGCGTTCATCGCCGCAGCGACGCCCTATCGGAATGACGATGGGTCAGAATGAACATCAAAATATCGATACGAGAATACGCACCCCGAGGTCCCATGGGTTGACTTGTAGTGCTTGGCCCATGTGCTGACTGATGCCCATGAACTCGCTCAGTACAAGGGGAGATTGCTTGGTGCGTTCTTGTGCAATAACAAACTCCATGGAGGTCGTGTTCATGCCATCACGAAACGGTGTCATAACAGCCAAGTCTGCAACAGAAAGAAGAGCGTAAAATTCGTCCTTTTTGAGGGTTTGGTGGCTACCATGCGCACAAAAGAATCAGCGTGAGCGAAAGATGGAATGGAAGAACGTACTAATGATGAACGGGTATGAAATCCAGACTTCCGTATTCTCCATTGATATGTGCGACCAACTCCGATATTTGACGTTCCAATTTGGGCGAATTGGTGAGTGAAGGCGACGTCACCTGTATAAGTACGACTTTGCCTTGCCATTCAGGGTAATCATGGAGGAGTTTCTCGAACGCACGGAGCTGTATCAAGTACGCGATGTCAGCACGTCGGATCTGAGAAGGAAGAGCCCCATACCTTTTGCAAAACTCCCTTGACGACATCCAGCTTGTCTCTTCCCACGATGATCTTCTTGTCCGCATACAACGCTCGGAGGGCCTCCAACTTGGGTTGGATACCAGGACGCAATGTGTCCCCCGCTACCCGTTCAGCATCGATACCGACTGGACAATGAGAGACTGCAACAATGTGCCCCTGCACATCGATGCCGATATATTTATTCTCAGAAGGGCTGGAGGATGGACCGCGGTCGGGGTGGGCTGAGACGGGTGGACTGAGAGCGGAGGAGGTATTTGCTGACAGAGACGTTGGAGCAGAACGGGTAGTCGTTTCATATCCACAGACGCGGACACAGGTGGATGTGAAGTGTCGGGTGTACGAGTAGGTTTGGAAACAGACGAGGTTGGCGCCAAGCATGCCATCGAGAATCTCTTTGCGACCTAACCCATCCATGAGATCTAGCTAAAACGGGGAGGCTGGAAACCAACTTACGAGGCAAGCATCTGAATACCTCTGAGCTTGGGAATGGTGTGTGGACAAAGAGCCCGATGATTCTGAGGACATATGATATCAGGATGCGTCGGTTGATGACATGGGAACATAACTTACACGTCGGACCCCTTTTCGCCACACTGATTCCGCAATAGCCTTGGTACGAGGAGAAGGTGGTAATCGTGTATCCAAACGAGATCACCTGGTTTGAGTACGGACGCGATGCGTTCGGCAAACGCTTGATTTGCCTGTATACCGAAATGAATGCCCAAGTCAGTGGTATTGCGACAGCTTGGCGTACCTGTTCGTAATGTACCCAATGGGCATCCGCCGATGCATACTCTGTCGCAACGTCTTGCCAAAGGAGGTAGTGGAACAACGGCCAAAGTGCTTTGGATAAGGTTAGCGTCAGGATGTCACGTGAGGCAGGAAAGAAGCATCGCGACTCCAAGGGAAAAGAAGACGAGAAGAACAGGCGTCAATCAATATCTTTATCCGTGAGAACGAACGCGCATACACGCAGCTTATCCGGCAAACCGATCCCCATCTGATACAGATCCGTCATAAACCGGGCAAAAAGGCGTCCCGAGATATGAGATCAAGCGATCAACGACACGGGAAGGATTGCCACGACGCTGGCGTAATTACCCGAAAGATAACATCGCCAATGCGAAAAACAGTACACCTCGTGCATATATGGAAATCGCGCGCCAAAAGGGTGGCGGAAAGTAGAGCACAGCACGAGGATAAGATCATGCCGGGAAAACAGAGATCAAGCGAAGAAAACGCTCACTCGTTTTGCAATACCCGTCGTAGTGTCCGTGCGCGACCTTGTCTTCGAGCCAGACGGGCACGTACTCGATTTTGCCCTTTTTTCCCTCGATGTCCTGGCCCTGACCGTCTTCGTCGTATCCGACAAGCTCCGACTCCAACGCGTCTCTATCCGCTTGGCTGACGAGATGACTCGGAATCTGGTGCTCCCCGTTACCGGAGGTTCCGCCATTTTCCTCGGCGGTTGCGGCACCCTCGGAAGGAACCGAAAGGATATCGCCGGTCCAACCCACGATGAGCTGGTCGTGAGTAGCAGAGAGGGAGCGAATACCGGAGATCATGGCCGTATGGCCGTATCTGGGTGCGAGCTTCCAGCGCTTGGACGGGATGGAAGACTGCTGGGGCTGCTCTGCGCCATTTGTTGGGCTGGGAGGGACGTCGCCAATTTGGGTGGGTGGGGACGGGGGAGGGCTGAGGACACCCGCAGCGGCCGGGGAGAGGTGGGAGATGAGAGTGGGGTTGACGGGGAGGTGGTGGCAGACGTGAACGATCCTGCCTGATAGCTGAACGCCGTGATCCCTGTGAGCGTCTTCGAGTGCGCGTACTTGTTCGCGGACGGCATCGGGGGAGATGTCATCGCCCGCGCGGGTGTACGGTTCGTGGAAGGAGTCCATGGATGTTGGAGTGAAGATGGTGGAGTGAAGATGGTGGAATGAAGATGGTGGAATGAAGATAGAGGGAAAGGGGGCGGAGGCGAGCTTATATGCGCCAGAGAAAATAGATTATCTGCAGAATCGAGAATTGATCTGGGAGAATGGGGAATGATTTGAGGCTGGTGTGCTGGATTAGGACACGTCGACAAGTTCAACGTCCATCGAGTGCAGACACTCACGAAAGCAGTTCGGAACCAAGGTGGGAGTCGAGTCGGAGGGTTGGCAAGCTGTAGTCGCGGTCGTCGTCGCGGTCGTCCACGTCGACGGTCCAGTGCAAGCCGTCCTCAGGGTCCGCAAGTACATTCACGGCAATGTCCGGGCCGGTCCTGGTGCCTTCCATTCCTGCACCTCGACGTTCCTTTTCAGCGACCCAACACCAAAACCAGGCTGGAACTTGACGCGGACGACGTAGTAGTTTCATATCTCCCGCTCACTGGCACGTGTGTCCTCACGAACGTGTAGATCTTCTGCTGCGTATGCCGTCGGGTACACACGGCTCTTCCTAGTCCCCGTTCTGCACCTTGAAAATCCCATCCCGAAATTCTCCCGATTGCCATTAGCAGTTTGTGTTGTATTTCATCGAATAGATGTCCTGCTTATTTGGGTCACTTGATATGACATATATATACGTGACAGCTACCCTCCGATCGATGCCAGCGGCATTTGTTGTCGGGTGATATCATGCTCTGGACCAAACCGGTGACCACCTTCTCCAGACTCTAGATTGGCCAAGTTGGCTGTATCAACCTCCTTTGCTTCATATCCCACACCGCCACTCTAGCGACGTTTGATTGGCTAGCAACGTCAATCAACTCCGGTGAACCCTCCGAGTGGTCTCTGGGGCTCTGCCAGTGGCTTAGCCTACACATGGTCTGACTCCAAGTTGCCATAGGAAAACGGTCAACACGTGGTCGTTGGCTATGTCAGGTCCAGGTCGGGTCTCGTTCCCAAGCGTCCATATATATCAACGAGGCCTCGAGGTCGCATCGTCGTCAAAACCTCGACGGACACCTCGCAACGTTTCCGCTTCGTGACTCCCGCACGCACATTCCAAAGCACTTATCAATCTCGCCTTCCAGAAAAAGCAGTGCATCACCACCCTCCGCAGGCTGCGCTTTCCTCTGTACCCGATCGACGTTGCCCCCGTCCCGAGCAAGCAACTGTGCCTTTTTCAAAGACAGTCCATTGGCATGCACTTTCTCCCCGCCTTTCTTCGTAAAGATTCGAAAGCCTCCCTTGTTAACGACCTCTTGAAAAAAATTGCCCACGAAGATGCCGTTAGTGACAAGGTCAGTTCGCGTCCGTCCCCTTCGATACCCATCGCCACCGTATATCCCCAACTCACCCGCACCAACGCCCAGGACATCTTCAACGTCGTCATAATCGGTCAAACAGGCGTCGGCGCCAGCTCCCTTATCAACACGATCACGGGCATCTCCCACGCGCCCGTTTCCACAGACGTCAGTCCCTGCACCAAAGCCTTCACTGCCTACTCCTTTACCCTCAACGGCCGCTCTTTCCGTCTCATCGACTCACCCGGCTTTGGCTCCTTCAAATGTCCCACTTCCGCCATCACCAAAGCCCTCCGTGAACTCGACGCTCAATGCGGGGTTGACCTCGTCGTGAATTGTTTGCGTGGCACCCGCGGCGACGCGAACGCGGGCTATCAAAACTATAACGCGATACGGTCCGCAGTCTCGGACGACGTACCTATCGTCGCCGTGATTACGTGTCTGGAGAGGTATGGCGAGACGATGGATCACTGGTGGTCGACGAATGAAGCCGATTTGAAAGCGAGGCGGATGGTCTTTGCAGATCATGCCTGCGTCACCACGTTGGAGGCCTCGACGACCCGCGATGCCATGTTTAAAGACAGACTCTCAGAGTCAGAAAAGGCGGCAAAACAGCTTATCATGAGGAATTGTTGGGCTGAGAAAAGAGGCGTTGGGAGATGGGTTCGCCGAGGAGACATGTTTCTTGGAAATTAATTAGACATGTGCATCTCACTTCGGTTGGTGTTGGTGGGTGGCCCAAGCCGTCCTGAACAACCCCCCGGCAGTGATGCGATGCGATGGATGCGAAGCAGGGCACGTGTGAGAACGACTCGTGATAGGCTTGCGCTGTGTATGTAGGATAGATAGAAGAACGTTCGTCTGTGCAGTGTTGGCTCAACTGAATGAGACCATTATCACTCATCGTGAGGACCTACACGTGTTCAAAACTCAATGCGCTGACGTGATTTCATAGTAAGGTCATCCCAATGGCCAGGCAAGGGTCCAATCCGAGACTGGGACGAGAGGACCATCGCAGCTTCATTGGCAGCATCACCCGCATCTTCGACACGTAAAATCCCTGTTCTTTTGTCTGTTCGCAGGCGATCAACGTTATCTCGTTCCCGCTCGCAACGAAAGATCGCAAACACGAGGATGCCCTGCTGCCCTCCACGCGAGAGTTCCGTGACGCCGAGAAAGTGGTGATTAGTCACCCAAAGTCTCCTCCATACCGAATCATCGCAAAGATACCCCAATGAACGACAAAAGGAGATAAGCTGTTCTGCCGCGAGTGTGCGCGATGTTGTTCCTGCGACGGGATAAGAGTGGGGAATCAGAAGCCATGAATCCAGGATGGGGGCTCACCACAACGCATGCACCCCGCGCGGGCGTGCGGCACGTTTTCCATGAGGCGTCCTTCGTCTTGATGTGAACGCCCTTCTTAAAAGGCCCACTTCAATAGTCCAGAACGCCGCTGTCGAGCTTCAAATAACTCTCACCCAACCACCGCGTGTGTCCCCCCCGCCTTCTAGGATGGCGTCGAGCAAATTCTTCGTGCCCGCCAAGCTTTTCAGCGAAACGCCCATGTTTAGCCGGTTGCGCGGGTTTAACCCATTCGAAACCAAATCCCCAATACTGCCAATGCCAGTGAATAACGTGAGCTTCTCCTGGCGTATTTTAGGAGGCGCATCGTTCACATGACGTCTCGAAAAAAAGGGTGACCGGGTGCACGTCATCGTCGTCTTTGGACGCACCGGCATGGGCATCAGCTCCCTCGTAAATCTGATCCTCGGTCGCGAAGACGCACCTTACAGCACCGACATACATCCCTGTACGCTCACGCCAGCCGCATACAGAGTAGACATCAACGGCCATGCGTTCGATATTTATGACATGCCCGGATTCGGGCATGACGTCGCCACCGAGAAGACCATCAGCGAACTCTACACCGAGCGCGGCATCGATCTCCTCATATACTGTCTAAGACCAAAGGAAGGCATCGCCAGGAAGGTGTACAACGACGTTCGATCCGCCGTGCCGGAGAGGGTACCCATGGTTGGCGTCGTGACGGGCCTCGAGAAATGCAGCGGGTCGATGGAGGACTGGTGGTCAGGCCCAAGGAAGAACGGCGACATGCTCGCATCGAGGGGCCTGAAATTCGTCGATCACGCATGCGTGACGACGCTCTCCCGGGAAGACGTTTCGTACAACATGGATTTGTACGAACGACGGTATCAGTCGACGCAGGCCGTCAGGAACCTCATTTGGCGGAACTGTAATGGCACGAAGCGGGTCACGTACGTGAAAAGCGCAGGTTATCTGCCTGACCTACCATATGTTTGATCGGGCCCTTTCCTTCGCGCGCGCCGTTGCTTGCTTATTCTTCTTGTTTTATGTTTGTTTTTTGTACGAGTACGAGTACACGACTGATCGATGGGCAGTGCCTTTCGCCGTTCACGTTCAAGTTAGCTTTATGTTCACGATAGGATACCCAGACGCTCTACCTTTGTTAATGTCCGGCACCGCCAACTTACACTCGTTTTCATAGGTCCTTGTTGGTCCGTCGTTCGTTTGATACAGACTACTACTTACCGCTGTCTTGTGTATATCAATGTCATTCCATTCGGGGGCGGTGAGGTGTGATCGGAAACGTAGTTGGCACAGGTAAAGGCGTTACACAAAATTTCCGGCTTGTCCATCGCAGTTCGGGGACAAGGAGACCCTTTGGTGTTCGGGAACAGGACAGATCGTTGACGGCGTCGCGGTCGAAACATGGAAATTACATAACATTCATGACACCACGCCGTGACCTTATCTTCAACTCCAACTCTTTGCTCTTTCGAAGGACTAGTGCATGCTAATCAAAGGAATCACGCTTTCCTCCGAATTCGTAAGGAAACACTCTATGACATTCGGAATGAGAGAATCCACATCAATTATCATACTCCATGGTTTTCGAGGTATAAGGTTGAAATGGAGATCCGTACCAACTGCCAGCCTGATCATGGTGGGGGAACATAGAAAAACCAAAGCATCACCTCGGCGACTGCGACGCCAATTTTGTCATGTCTCCACAAACACGGCGCTTCAGTGCAGAAACCATGGTAGGCAGCGTGGTTGTTCGCCGAACAATTAGTAACGCCGCTTGCCCCCACGTTGCTTAGCTGCCACTATCGTAAAGGCGGGGTTTTGTCTTGCCCGCCGAGTGCACAATCCGATAGAGTACGTTTGGTCTCGGGAGAATGAAGTCTTGATCTGCCATTCTGGTAACAGTCGCCAATCCGCCCGTCGCAGTTTCTGTCGGGATGGCACCGACAGCCCAAAATACACGACCGGATAAATGACCTATCCGACCCAGAGGATTGGTTGCATTAATAGTCTCGTTTTCGGTCTCGTAGCCCGAGCTCACATCTAGGTTACGCACATCATGCGTAGCACAAGGATGACTCCGGAACTTGGAAGTAAAGCTTCACCTTGGACATAATGACCTGTTAGGCAAGGCCATTGTCAACGTCCTTTCTTGTTTGAATCGTGGTAAGTGCATCGTTGGTCATGCAGGTAGTGTTGCAACTTGGTGAAGAGGATCATCCTTCCTTCCTTTTCGGACGTTCTCACGAGGTCACGTGATCACGGTAAATGCCGTCCCTTGTTGTTGTCAGTGGTCACCTGAACGGTGTGACTGAGGGAAAAGTTTAGTCCTGCCCTTCTTTTCTTTTTCTTTTTCTACGAGCGCTAGGAAGTGCAGTTTATGTGCTTTGCCAAGAAGTACTTGACCGCATCACTGTCGGAAATCGGAACACGATAGCGTGATAAGTCACGGTGCTCCGGTAACCTGAGCCCGTTCGAGTCATCCCTTCCCCTCCACCCTACGACCGGGACTGCGATACGCGGTGTACAGCTGACATTTGGCTAACATAGATAATACAGGCAGAAACTAGATAAAAAGCACTCTCAAAAGCGAAGTGTCAACTTGAAATCATACATTCAAACTCGATCTGGTCCATATAGCGCTCAGAACACCACCAAGTACCTGTCGATATCCCACCCTGTTGCTTTCAACCCAGGCTTTACCGCATAATTGATCATCGGTTCGGGTCCACACACTAGGACTATGCCCTCTTCAGACGGTCGAGGTATGTGGTCTCTCAGCATATCGTTATCAATTCGGCCGATACTCCCCGTCCACCCAGGTGGCGCTCCACCAAGGACGTAGTGCAGCTTCAGGCGATGTGGACCATGTTGTGCGTATAAAGCATCCAGCTCTTCTCGACAGAGAATGTCTTGCTCCGTTTTGTTCGCACTGATCAACCATACTTTGGTCTCCGTGTCCAAGGCGTCAAGGAAGATGCTCCGCAGGACCTGCAGAATCGGCGTAATCCCTGCTCGTGCTGGTTAGCAACGGGAAACAGCTGTTTTCTCGAAACACATACCACTTCCTCCACATATCATCCCCACCTCTTTGACTTTTCTGTCGGACCCCTTCCAACTGGCGAGACCTTGCCCGTTCCAGACGAAGGAGCCCAGCGGCCCTTTCAACTGCACAGCGTCATCGAGAGCGAGTTGATGGAATCCTGTCGTCATCTTCCCTCCGATCGGGAAATTCTTTGAAGGTAGGTATAATCTACTCCATTGTCAGCCGGATTTCTTAAAGTAAAAGAAGGAAGCCAACTTGATCAGGAACTCGATAAAACCAGTCGCTCCTTGCTCTGAGACAGGCGTGTACGCCCTTTGGACCAGTTCTCCGGTGTCCTTTCTCTTGAGACGCACAAATACGTGCTGGCCAACTGGTAGTCCAAGGGGTTGGTCCTCTCGTGGCAGATCGAATCGAAACTGGTAGGTGTCGTGATTTACTCGCACAATTCTAGTCAGCTTGACGTCTCTCCACTTAGTTCGGTCAAGGAATATGCCATCGCTGGGTTGATCAATTGTTGCGGGGGTCTCTGCTCCCGATTTCACGAGCGTTCCGATATGGAACTACGATGCGTCAGTACCATCTACCGGCGCTTGGGGCCCACGTACCTGCGCCAGTTTCGCCTTGCCCTCCGCTGAATGAATGGCGAAGAAATCCTCTGAAGCGTCCTCACCAGCCACAAGGATGATGGAATCGCCACCGCCGGGATGCTCATTCAAGAAAGGCGCTCCATCGTACACCTCTCCGTTCACAACAAACCACGGCCTCTCCCGATCCTGTTTCTTCAACTCTTCTGGCGTAACCTTCCTGGTGACACCTGGTTTCGTCAAAGGTATTTCCTCCACGGCTGGCTTCACGTTGGGAAGTTTCTCTTCTAGCCTTTTCTTCCCAAAGACCGGTTTCGTAATGTCGTACCCTAACGTTTTCATTCGCTTCGGTGGGTAAGTTATAGTCCAAGACATCCGATTGTCAGGTTGGCGTACCTCCATCCAGCCACCGGACGTTCCGATGAAGGTCGGGTGCTCAAAGCGCAACATGTCTTGACCATTGTCTTCAGTCTTGTGTACGACAACCCTGAACCACCTGTCGCAGGTGTTGTCAATCAGTGGATCCACATTCAGGATCGTACGCACCAGTTGTTCATCATGCCTAGTGCATGCCAGTACCTGCTTGTAGGTGAGTACTGAAATGGTTTGAGGATGTTTGTATTCTTACATGTCCCGTTGCTGAACCGTACTCCCTTCGTCCGATGCCCTGACCATTAATGCGTCACAGTCTGCCAAACTGCTATGTTTGGCGTCAAAGCTCCAGAAGCACCAACAGCTAACCACTTGTAAGAACGTTTGACAACTCATGACGCGTTCATAACTTACAATGAAGTGTCTCGTGTCGTCAAATCAAGAGTGCCATAGACTGGGTCCAAGTGGCATACTTCGCGGAAGCGATCTTCAGGGTATTCGCTACATCCTTGAGTGAGTATGTGAAGTAATGCTTGAACCATCTCTTACATGTCTGCCAAATTCCATGTTTCGCCTTCGTCCAGCGAAACCTCTACTCGAGTCACCCGTCGTCCACCACCACCGTAGGCATATCCGCGAAGGGTATAGAAATCGTCAGACGAGTTTTTGCTTACAATCAGGGTTTCATCGTGGTCGGGTTTGGCAATTGCGCTGTTCACATTTAGCTCGCTGCCGGTGATCGGTAGTCAGCTACAGCGGTCATATCAGGCTTTATGACTACTAACGTAATGATATATCTGCCGTCACCCGTAAGTCAACTTTCCGCTGAACGGCGATGTCATGTGAATGTCAGCTGACCTAGGGTCGTACCACCAGTGCTTTTCGGCACGTGCTTGATCTGGCATTACTTGGGTAGGCAAAAGCTTGTTATCCTTATGGCACGACATTCAGCACGCGACCTTCATTGGTCATCATGATCTTCTCTTACCCAGAAGTGTAACTGTCATGTTGTTCAGTCAATATTGATTGTCGGAAGGGTTCGTACATACGTGGTGCTGGCTCTCGCGGTCGCTTATCTCGATGCGCTTTAACCACTGGAAAAGGTAGGTTCCGTCAAGCATTGGTACAACATAATGCTGAACGCAGTGCACAGTACCTTGACGGATCGACCTCCGATTTGTCCTGGGACGACAAGCCTCACTGGGTATCCGTGGTCAGGTTCGAGAGGTAAACCATTCATGGCCCATGCTGAAATCGATTCTTGAGTTTCAGCTGACAATGCCTAGTATAGAACTGTTTACCAATGAGCATTCCCCGCTCCTTGTTCACAGCCCATGATAGCTTTTGCGAGGTCCCGTAAGGACCGTTGGGTAGGCTGTCTGAACCTTCAAAGATGACGTGCTTTGCAACACCTCGCTTGGGTCTAACGTATTCCAAGATATCTGCCAAGTAAACTCCGGTCCAGAGGGCAGTGGACACTGGAAGGGGCTCCGTTAGTACGGGCGTCAAGACGTAGCAGTCCAACCCGTACCTCCCGCCGCTCCCCAGTTAAATCCGAGGGTTTTGCGAACGACGTTTTGCTCCTTCCTTCTGTTTCCCGCACAAACAAAAGTAACAGGTAACGTCACGATGGGGAAGAGTTGGCTCAGTTGCTGGACGGTGAGGGTCACCTCGCGTTGTACGAGGCCGTGAATTCGCACGGTCCATTCTCTCGCGATGTCCTCGGTAACGTGAGGAACGGCGCCGTGGTTGCGAACAAAGTGAAGGTGAGCTGGTGTCAGGAATCCCTGTAACCGTGGCTTTCATTCAGGGGCGTTGTCGAGAGATAGTGTAGATATGCTTACGGCACCGAACAGTGAGGAAAGTTTGGCCTCGCAGTTGAAAGGGTGTTTCCCTGTCAGCCTGATGAGGTCAGGATTCTGGAGGAATGACTCGTGAGTAAGGGTTGATGGCTAGTCAAGGCGGCTCACCCTTTTGACCCAGTTATCTGGCGTTTCACGGTCCTGGATGAAACCTGGTGAACCTTCTCAGCTGACGATGAATGAGTGGTATATCTACCGCTTCCGCTACTTCCAGCAGTGTTGCATTTTTAGGAAGCTGGGGTAAAGCTTTGGGTAAACTAGGCCCATTCCTCGTTGGGTCTTCCAGAGACGCCGGTGAGAAGGGGATGGAGAACAAGCCTTCACTTTCTAGCGCGCAAGACTGCGGCGCAGGTGAGACATTTGGAGAAGTAAAGGGGGTCAAGAGGGACGCCACATATGGCGAATAGATGCCCTCCGTCACCAGAGATAGCTCTGAGACAGGTGAGTCGAGTGATTCAGTGTACATGGCTCAATAATCTTGACGACTGCCCGACTCTCGATCGGAGTGTTGGTTATCATGACAATTATCCTGTGCAATAAAAAGCGGTTGTGATGGTTTACACCGCACGGCCAACTTTTTTTTGCCGATATCATGTGCCCTTCCGCAGTGTCTGGGGACCAGACGAGCAAAACGCATATTCGCATGTGACATTCTAGGGCTCGACAACGTGACGTTTCCTGTGGGGAATGACAGGACATGGGCGTCCGTCAGGGTCGGCCATAAATGGAAGGGCCGATAATAAAACGGGCGCAAGCTCGGTTCGGAGGGTGATAGGAGATCAACTTCGGAAAAACTTGCCTTAATGAAAATGCGATAAAATGTGATTGGGCGATAAGCAACAAAGACTCTCAGATTCGGTCGTCGTCGGATCTTCGAGCTTGAATATGAGGACACAATGGCGATGGCAGGTCATGCTGGCATCAAGTTTTTTTTGGTAGTCCGCACCCAAGCTCGCACACGACAGGCAACTAGCACCCAGGCCCTGGGGCAGGTCATTGATAGCCCTTCTTGCCAGTGGCGCTCCCTCGCTTTGGTATCTGTGGGGAGCCCTTCCGAGTGCCAAGCCCAGGCTACTGTCGCCTTCCTTGCTGACAAGCGGCGCCGTCAACAATCTGATGATCGGTCGATGGTTACGCCCCCACGATCTCGATGATCTGCCGATACCTCCCAAGTGCCGAGTCACTGACAGCCCCTGCAATCCTTACAGTGGCGCCTGCTCTTCAAAAATCCCAACGGTTGAGCTATTGGGGATACGTTTTTACTATCTTTCAGTCGAGTTAAATTGGACGCCCTCTGTTGAAGTACTCTCTAGAAGGCAAGACACCCAGCGAACTTATCTTCATAACAGTGACTTCAGAGCTCGTCGACGAGCTTGATTTTGGAAGTTTCGAGTACGGAATATAGTCCTGTGAGCGCAGGGAGAAGGGCGGTTCGAATTTCGTACAAAAGGGTTACAAACGTACACACGATCTAAAAACAATACTACAGGCGCACATACACGATGGGATGCATATATATACAACAAGAAGAGTGTAACAGAGGCCGTGACATCGGACCAACCTTTTGTCTATCAGACCCTTGGCACGCGAATGACAGTGATCATAAGATTGATGCCCTAGTGCGCCTATGAGCATCAAGTTTTGACGAACGAATTGCGTTGGACACACCATTGCAATAATTCCGGCGATCCAGAATGCCTTGCCGGCAGGGACGGGTTGGAAACGGAATACGAGGGCATACATGACGCCTCCAAGGTTACCCATCCCACCAACAATGCCACTCTGTGAGTGGGACGTTAATCTAATACAAGACGTATACGAGCATCTCACCATAAATCCATTGGAGCCTTATAAAACGTCATAAGCGGAATGATTGCTTGTCGGGGAGACTGTACTCACAAGGGTTGCAGTGGGGTACCAACGAGAAGATCACGCCGTTCGCAGCCTCGTTCGCCATGGCAAGGATGATTATCATCCCAATTGTTGCGGACACTGTTCCAATCAGTACTTCGCACAGGAGCCGGGAAAGTGTGCTTACAAGAGTGATGATGGTGGCTGTCGATATACGCGCCAAGACCAAGAGATAACAGTCCCTGCGTAAAGCCCAAAGATATCATAAGGTACTTTTTGCCGGGGACTCCCCATCTCCTGTACACCAGGTCGCCAAAATAACCACCTGCACTGTATGTTAGTATTTGGGGGCAACAAGTCGGGAAAAATCCTTGCCTAAGGGGCGGGTGAAGACGTTCAAGAATCCAAAAATGGACGCAAGCTGTATCAAGGGTCAGAATCGACACGAAAGGTACGGTATGCCACTGACATAGCCAGCCTTGGTTTGGTCAAACGTCTTCGACTTGTAGAGTGAAAGAAGAATGTTCGCCAAGTTGGCATTCATAGCAAGTTGGTAGCCGAGTGTCGTGAAGTATGATAATGCGGGGAGCCAAGTTAGAGGTCTAAAGACGACCTTCCGCGCCAGGCCAAGCGTAAGAGGTTCGTTAACTGCGTAGTCAAGCTCGGAAACCATATCTACCAAGTGTTATCAACTCGATGGATCGTCCGTCATAGAAAGGAAAAGCTGACGCACTTAGCTCATCAACTGGTGCAATAGCAACTTGAACGTCTGCAAAACCGCCTTTCTTCTCAAGGTCGTCTTTGTTTTCGTCAGTAGGAGTGTGTGCTCCCACGTCTTCAAGAATGTGAGATGACTTTGTGCCGCCAATCGGACGGGCAATTGCCTTGTGTCTATCGCTCCACTTTCCAGCGGGGTGGTCTGTCCCAAATACCATGACAGCCGTAGCGACCGTGAGTAAGATTGGGACTGGGACGATAGCAAACGCTGCACGCCAAGCAACATGTGGTATGAGCCCAGCCGAAAGCAGACTGTTGTATAAAGCAGTCATAACCACGAATGTGACGCCGCCGCCCGCGTTACCCCAACCCGCCGCTAGGGCGTTGGCTATAGAGACTTAAATTAATGGAGAGTCAGGGGAGGAAGAAAACCAATTACCCCTTCCAACCACATTCTTGTCGAAAAATGCAGTGGTCCATGCCTGGCATGTAACGAAGATTGCACCCAGCATACCGATGAAAAAACGGATCAAGTAGAGTCCCTCTGCAGTATGCGCGGTTCCAGCCAACCCTGAAGGGATTGCGCCCAGAACAAGCAACCCAGCCATGACTTTGCGCGGACCATATCCTGCAAAGTAAATATGAGAACAGTATGTAACATATCTTGGGTCATACGAACGATCGACTAGGGGACCAGCGAACACCTGGACAAGAAGTGTGGCAGAAAGTGAGGCTACATTAGAGTTTCCTACATGACGATGAGTATTGCCAGTGACTATTCATTGATGACTGCTACCTACCGACTTGCGTAGAAGTTAACTTGAGATCCTGCTTGATGACATGCGGAATAAGGGGAGAAAACGCAAACCACGACAGGCTGGTACGGACATCAGGCCTTCTACACCGTATCATAGATGCTACGGGCACTCACAAAGCCACAAAAAATCCCAACCAAGCCCTGTAATGTGAAGTCAGGAAATCGGGAACGAAAGCAAGGGGGAAAAAGCGGACAGGTGGAAGTTGATCGAATATTGGTTCCGCAGAGAAAGCAGAGGCAACGACGAGCATTTCAGGTTAGTAGGATTGATCACAACCTCCCCGAAGATAGTTCCTCGCGAAGCAGAGCTGCGTGAAGCCATTGTGGGTCAACTCTCTTGTGGCCGCTTGTTATCACCTCTTATTTTTTTGACTTGCAAATCTCCTGGTGGCCAAGCATAGTAAATGGGACCCCACTTAAGGGATCTAGGGATGCTACGTGAGTCCTAGGGATATGAACTGTCAGAGATAAGGATGTTCCCCTTAATCAGTTGTGTACATCGACGAGGACCATGGGCACACCTGAGATAAAAAAATTCTTGTCCATAGCTATCGCCCTTCTATGTCCCAGCTATCGATTATCTCCCACATGGCCGCCCACACTTACAAAGGATGCAATACAAGCCTGACCAACCCGTGGCCTTCTCAAACCGTACCGAGCGCAAAAAGCTCCTCCGACATGTCACGATGATTTCGAATAGCTGTTTCATCTGCTATAATCCCCGTCTTAACTTTTGGAAAACTTGAAGATAAGTTCTTTCCCTAAGTAGTGAAGCCTCGTCGGAGTTCGGGGGTTAGTTACCAGTGTTTTCACATACCCGAATAGTGGAGCTCGAGAACTCGATGAGCCCCCAGATGTGAAAGTAACGTTGCCTCCCATTAGACTAAGTAAAGGCAAAGCGGTCGAAGTGATTGGCACGACAGTCTGAATGGGGCGGCGTCAGTCGCACGACTGAATCCAGAGTCCAAGGTTAATTTACCAAAGACTTACTTCCCGCACCCTGCCTAGACCCTGGATGGGCCCTGCGATGATGATGGAAAGTCAATGAGGCGTGCGAGCCAAATGGGGGGGTCCGGGGTCTTGCCTTGCGCTTCGAGCCAAACTGGGAAGGCAACAAAGCACGATAACAAATGCAACTCGTTATCTCGCCCTCGCATGCGAAAGTGATACGAGTCGGAGATAAGCTATCAGCTAACACGAAATAGGTCAGGGACGATGGGAAGAAACGAGCGACTCGCTCCACAAACCAAGCAGGCTCATTGACATGAGATCCATATGCCAGTTAAGCGGGAGAGTAACTGCGACCGCACTTTCGGAGACCCTTTCTTCCTTTCTTCACACTGGACTCGCCGCTCGCTACCAACTGAAAGAACATGTCAACTGACGTCGAAAACACTGAGACAGACGGAGCACCTGGCCATGACCCTTCTGGTGTAGCTGGCCTTCCGGAGACGCCCCCTCCTGTGTCCAAGACGATTGAGAATACTGCGACGAACGGAGCGCCTGTCCATGACTCTTCTGGGGTAACTGGCGTTCCGAAGTCGTCCCCCCCTTTGCCCAAGACGATTCTCGTCGTTGGACTTGGAATGGTGGGAATAGGTGAGCATGGGTTCCAGGATCAGTGACGTGCTGTTATTTATCTCGTTTCCATCAAGCGTTTATCGAGAAGATTCTTAACCTAGATGAAACCAAGCGTTATCGTCTGGTCACTTGTGGGGAAGGTGGGCTGTGCTTTACGCACCCTCTTATCTCTAGATAGTCGGCATTTCTTTACACGCTCTATCATAGAGGCACACCTGGCTTATAACCGAGTCGCCCTTACCGAGTATTTCCAGCACCGCTCCGTTGAGAAGCTTTATCTCAACCAAGGTGGGTGCTTATCATGCCGCGTGTCAGAGTTTATCAATCCTCTAAATATAACAACAGTGGAATGGTATGCTCGGCAGGACCCCGAACGTTTTGTCTTCTATACCGGTGAACAAGTCACTTCTCTGGACACTGCGGCCAATTTGGTCACGACCAGCAACGGTCGTGTGATCACCTACGACTATTGCGTTCTTGCCACAGGCTCTGAGAGCGCACTCCCGCCTTATATTCCCCCAGAACGCTTAGCGGAAACTAGAGGGATCTTTGTGTATCGTAATATCGCAGATCTCGACAAGATATTGAGTTATTCCCAAGAGGATCACGTTAAGGGTGGACATGTTGGTCGATTATTCGGTGATCGAGTGACCTCCGTTGACTTAATGAACTTAACAGGCGGTGGTAGTCGGTGGGGGCTTGCTTGGCCTAGAGGCTGCAAAAGCCGTCTTTGATCTGTACGTCTGTCGTCGTTGTAACTGCCGTGTCTGCTGAGTGCGTTACTTGTTCTAGGGAAACTATAGGAAAAGTCGCTATTATCAACCGTCAAGCGTATCCATTATCTCGTCAACTCGACGATGAAGGTGGCGAGATTGTCTTACGTCGAATCGAAGCGATGGGTGTGGATGTCCTCACGAAGACTTCTGTCAAGGATATTGTGACCACACCAGAAGGCGTCTTGAGTGGCCTTGTCTTATCAGATGACACGCTGCTGGAAACTCAAATGGTCGTTTACGCGATTGGCATCATTCCTCGTGATGACTTGGCGAGGAAGGCGGGGTTGAAATGCAAGGACAAAGGGGGAGTTACTGTTGACGATTATCTCAAGACAAGTGCCCCAGATGTCTTTGCCATCGGCGAGTGTGCTAGCTGGCGAGAAAATACCTTTGGCCTTATTGGTCCAGGAGGTACGAATAGCAATATAACACTAGTGTGATCGCAGACTGATTATACCTCATAGTCGAAATGGCCGACATCCTAACTTTCAACCTTACCCAGGTGGAGACGGAGCTCGGTGGCTTCAAGCCCAGGCAAATGGTATGGCACTCATTCAATAGGGATATCTTTGTCTGACGGAATGTTCCATTAGAACATGCCTGATTTGTCTACGAAGCTAAAACTTATGGGCGTTGATGTCTGTGTCATATCGTCATTTGATCGACCAGCAGTTTTTGACTTTGGGTTACAGGTCGCTTCTTTCGGTGATTACTTTGCTGACAAGCGAGGAGTCACGAGACCGCGTGTGAAGAAGGTAGAAGCGACTCCCACAGAAAATTCGTCACGTGCTACACGCAGCCATGAACTGAACGGAAAACCAGCACGAGAAATTGAAATAGATACGACCAAGCCTTCGACTCAAATCTTTCCCAAGCGAAAAGGTTCGACTCTGGACGTAGAATGTTTGACCTACAGGGATCCTTTTTCCTTTGTATACAAGAAGTAAGTCTTCGCAGCAAATCGTTACGGATGATGGAACCCGTGTTCTGACGACACTTTAGATACATCTTTACAGCGGACGGCAAGTACCTGATTGGCGGAATGATGGTCGGGGACACTTCGGATTATGTCAAACTCGTCAGCCTAGTAAAGAAGAAGGTGAGGGAAATCATATGTAATGTTCTTCTTTCTCAGCGACATCAGAAAGCTATCGAGGCACCACCATCTCAATTCATTGTTGGGTCCGGAAACAAGGGCGAAGGAGATGGCGCGGACCTTGATGACGATACGCAAGTTTGCAGTTGCCACGTGGGTTTATATTTTATAGATGCATTCGCGTATGAAACTTACTCCCTTGCAGAACGTGACGAAGGGTGCTATCGTGGAATGTATCAAGTCCGGTATAGCCGACATGGATGGCCTGAAGTCCAACACAAAGGTCGGAACTGGTTGCGGTGGTTGCATGCCCCTTGTCACCAAAATCTTCAAAGTTTGCAGCTAGTGCTTTGTCCATGATACGGGCACCTGACCGTGTCCTCTAGGCTGAACTGAAGAAAGCAGGCCATGCGGTATCCAACAACATTTGCGTACACTTTGCCATGACTCGTCAGGAACTCTTCACCATAATCAAGTAAGGCCGACCATAGATTCTTGTTTGCCGCGCTTACAGTATCATTCCATGCAGACTACGAACACTTAGAACCTTCGCCGAGGTAATGAAGTCGGCGGGAGTCAGCCCAGATTCCCTCGGCTGTGAATTATGTAGGCCTGCAGTTGGTATGTGGTCTGAATACTTATCTCCTGCGTATCGCTTATGGTCCCTTACAGCCTCCATCCTTTCATCAATTTACAACGAGCTCGTCATCGCTCCATCGCACCACGCAAACCAGGACACCAATGACAGGTGAGTCTGCCCCTTTGCCATCCGAGACAGGCTGGCGAACCACTGTATAGATACATGGCAAACATACAGCGAGATGGTAAGTAGCGTTGTGCATTAGTTTACGTTTCTATGAGAGTTGATGTCATGTTATCAGGAACATTCTCCGTTGTCCCGCGAGTCGCTGGGGGCGAGGTAACCTTGGGCATCCATACAATCGCTTTCTAAAACTCACCCGGATGCACAGATCACGCCAGACAAATTGATCGTTCTTGGACAAGTTGCAAAGAAATGTTAGCAGCTCTGACTTACTCGCCGCTCCTGTCTAACGTTATACATAGACAGTTTGTACACAAAGATCACCGGAGGGTACGATTCGCCACATCCATGTCGTACAGCAGCCTAGTCTAATTGCCTTTAGGCAACGCATTGATTTATTTGGGGCTCGGAAGCAAGATCTGCCTGACATTTGGGAGGAATTAGTTATGGCAGGATTCGAGAGCGGTCATGCATATGGTAACCATCCAAGACTGGGTTCGATTTTGTACAGCTAATGGTTTCTTTAGGCAAAGCCCTCCGTACCGTGAAGTCTTGTGTGGGAACAACCTGGTGTAGGTACGGCATCGGCGATTCGGTCGGATGTAAATGCTTTTTGTCTTCCTCTGTCATTGCTTGCTGAACCACAAACTACGTTTCAGTGGCTATCCTGCTTGAGGAGCGTTACAAAGGCATTCGTTCCCCTCACAAATTCAAAGGCGGTGTTAGCGGTTGCGTGAGAGAGTGTGCAGAAGCGCAGTCGAAGGACTTTGGTCTGATCGCCACTGACAAAGGATGGAACAGTAAGGCGGTACCCTTTCTTCTCTCACCAACTAACTGTTGCGCGTAGTTTTCTTGGCTGGAAATGGCGGTTCCAACCCTCGTCACGCTGACCTATTTGCGAAGGATGTCCCACCATCCAAAGTTGTTCGAATCGTGGATCGCTTCCTCATGTACTATATCCGCACGGCGGACAGACTCATGCGTACTGCTCGTTGGGTTGAACAGTTTGAAGGCGGGATCGAGGTCTGTAAGACGATCTTCTTTCCTATCTCATTAACGTCTTCCATTTCCCTGCAGAGACTCAAAAAAATCTTGTTGGACGATGAGCTCGGCATCTGCGAAGAGCTCGAGAAAGAAATGGACACATTGGTTGGAACGTACCAAGACGAATGGAGCGCAGTAGTGAAGGACCCAACCAGAAGGCGACAATTCCGTCAGTTCGTCAACACGGTAAGTTCTCTATCATGTGTCTCCTTCTTCCTAATGCGTGGTTTAGGATGAGGGCACACCACATGTGGAACCTATCAAAGAACGTGGACAGAAGCGTCCAGCAGACTGGCCGAAACAGTTTCCTCCTGCTAAATTTCATGCATCCTCTGTTACAACACCGAAATCCGAATGGAAATGGCGTAAGTTGGCTACTACTCAAGACTTGGAAATCTCTGCCACTGCCACGACGTGAGTATTTCGATGCCCTCGTGATCCTATGCCTGAAAGTTATCTAGCTCTGTCGCCGTCAAGTATGGAGACTCCCAACTGGCCATTTTCCATGTTCCCAACAAAGGTCTGTTTGTTATTCAGCAGGTAAATGCATTGACTTGCGTGCCACATTTTGTACCTGACACTGGCTTCAGATGTGTCCCCACAAACGAGCATTCGTCCTTGACCATGGTATCGTCGGCGACGACCTGAATGGCAATATTTACGTTTCTTGTACGTCCTTCATCCCCTCGGCAGAGGTTCGCCAAAGACTGATTGTTCACATAGGTCCACTCCATAAACGGAACTTTCGACTCACCGATGGAGAGTGTCTGAACGATATGGAGTACTCAGTCATCCCATTTGATGTCAAGCAAGAGGAGGACGACCTGCTTGTTCTTCTCCCCGAGGCTGAGGAGCTGGATGTTGTCATCGGCACCAATAAATGGATGGTCAAACAGGCCACAGTCGAGGTGGAAACTCGTGGTGGGGGTAAAGGTATTGAAATCGCGACAGCAGAGGGATCCCCTATCATGACCAACGGGTGCAACGACGCGGGTATTTCTTGTGGTAATTCTGCTCTAGAATGGTGATCTAAAGGGGTGAGGAAACGTCTGTTGCTATGCTCTTCCTTGTTTCGCTGTGTGTATTATGTGTATCATTATGTGTCTCTACGTTGTATGTCATTGCTACACCTCCAGGTGCATGAGAAGGTTTTATGCTCTCCATCCGGATCGCAGCTTCACACTTGGACGACACCCTATGAGACAAGTAGAACACACCCCCAAGAATATTGGAATTCCAGCAAGATTGTGAGCATCGAAGGCATCCAGCCAGACATCAATAGATGATAGTGTTTGAAAAATCTTTCATAAGTAATAGATGTCCCAACTTGTTGAAGGCATTCTCAGTCCGACTTTGGCTACACGTTTTCGCCTGTATAAAAGTAAGCCCTGTGTTTACCACGATGGAGGTTGACTGAACATTTAATTCAAACATGCCCTCTTGTTCTCGCCGTGCACAACTTGATCGTGCTATCCAAGACACCTTCGGTGAACTGGGCAGAGCTGCCAGTGATGCCCGCTCCCCCAAAGTCCCGGCGGTTGAGCTATCGGGGATACGCTTCTACCATCCTTCAGCCAAAACAAGTTGAACACTGTCTGTTGAAGTACTGTCTAAAGGGGAAGACTCTAGACATCCAGCGAGCTCCTTCACAACAGTGACTTCGGGGCTCGTCCGTGAGCTAGATTTTTGCAGTCTTGAGTACGGGATACAGTCCTGTGAGCTCAGGGAGTACGACGGTTCGTACACAAGGGTTACAAACGTACACACAATACTACAGGCGCACATACACGATGGGATGCATATATATACAACAAGAAGAGTGTCCTAGTGACGTCGGACCAATCTATGGCTATCAAACCCTTGGCACGCGAATGACGGTGACCATAAGATTGATGCCCTAATGCGCCTAAATGAGCATCAAGTGTTGACGAACGAGTCGCGTTGGACATACCATTGCAATAATTCCGGCGATCCAGAATGCCTTGCCGATAGGGACGGGTTGGAAACGGAATACGAGGGCATACACTATACCTCCAAGATTACCCATCCCACCGACAATGCCACTCTGTGGGGGGAACGTTAACCTAATACAAGACGCATACGAGCATCTCACCATAAAACCATTGGAACCTTATAAAACGTCGTGAGTGGAATGTCTACTTGTCGGGGAGACTGTACTCACAAGGGTTGCAGTGGGGTACCAACGAGAAGTTGACGCCGTTCGCAGCCTCGTTCGCCGCGGCAAGGATGATTATCATCCCAATTATCACGGACACTGTTGCAATCAGTGCCTCACACAGGAACTGGGAGAGTCTGCTTACAAGAGGGATGACGGTGGCCGTCGATATACATGCCGATACCAAGAGATAACAGTCCCTGCGTGACGCCCAAAGATATCATAAGGTACTTTTTGCCGGGGACTCCCCATCTCCTGTACACCAGGTCGCCGAAATAACCACCTGCACTGTATGTTAATATTTGGAGGCAACAAGTCGGGAAAAAATCCTTGCCTAAGGGACGGGTGAAGATGTTCAAGAATCCAAAAATGGACGCAAGCTGTATCAAGGGTCAGAATCGACAAGCAAGATGCGGTGTGCCACTGACATAGCCGGCCTTGGTTTGGCCAAACTCCTTTGATTTGTAGAGTGAAAGAAGAATGCCCGCCAAATTGGCATCAATAGCAAGTTCGTAGCCGAATGTCGTGAAGTATGATAGTGCGGGAAGCCAAGTTAGAGGTGTAGAGACGATCTTCCAGGTGAGGGTCAGTGTAAGGGGTTCGTTAACCGCGTAATCAAGCTCGGAAACCGGCGTGACGGTGACTTGAACATCTGCCAAGCCACCTTTCTTCTCAAGATCATCTTTGTTTTCGTTAGTAGGGAAGTGGTCTTCCACGTCTTCGGGAACGTGATCTGATTCTGGGGTGCGGGCAATTGCCTTGTGTCTATCGCTCCACTTCCCAGCAGGGTGGTCTGTCCCAAATACCATGACGGCGGTAGCGACCGTGAGCAAGATTGGAACTGGGACGACAGCAAACGCTGCACGCCAAGCGACGTGCGGCACGAGCCCAGCCGAAAGCAGACTGTTGTATAAAGCAATCATGACCACGAATGTGACGCCCCCGCCCGCGTTACCCCAACCCCCCGCTAGGGCGTTAGCTATAGAGACTCAGATTAGCCGGAGCATCAGCGTAGGGGAAAACCAATTACCAGTTCCAACCACATTCTTGTCAAAAAATGCAGTGGTCCATGCCTGACATGTAACGAAAGTTGCACCCAGGATACCGATGAAAAAACGAATCAGATAGAGTCCGTTTACAGTCTGCACGGTTCCAGCCAACCCCGAAGGGATTGCGCCCAGAACTAGCAGTCCAGCCATGACCTTCCGCGGACCATACCCTGCAAAAACAAAGATGAAAACGGTATGTAACTATCATTTGTTGAGCATACGAACGATCAACTAGGGGACCAGCGAGTACCCGGACAAGAAGTGTGGCAGAAAGTGAGACTACGTTAGAGTTCCCTACAGAATAATGAGTATTGCCAGTGGGTATGCATTGATGACCGCTGCCCACCGATTTGCGCAGAAGTTAACTTCAGATCCTGCTTGATGGCATCCGGAATAAGGGGAGAAAACGCAAACCATGACAGGCTGGTACGGACATCAGGTTTTCTACACCATATCATAAACGCTACGGGCACTCACAAAGCCACGAAAAATCCCAACCAAGCCCTGTAATGTGAAGTCAGGAAATCGGGAGCGAAAGCGAGGGAAAAAAAGACGGACAGATGGAAATTGATCGAATATTGGTTCCGCAGAGAAAGCAGAGGCAACGACGAGCATTTCAGGTTAGTAGGATTGATCACAACCTCCCCGAAGTTAGTGCCTCGCGAAGCAGAACTGCGTGAAGCCATTGTGGGTCAACTCTCTTGTAGCCGCTCGTTGTCACCTCTTCTTATTGTTTTGACTTGCAAATCTCCTGGTGGCCAAGCACAGTAAATGGATCGGGACCCCACCCAAGGGATCTAGGGATGCTACGTGAATCCTTGGGGTACGAACTGTCAGAGATAAGGCTATTCCCCTTAATCAGTTGTGTGCACTGACGACGACGACAAGTGCACCTGAGAGATAAGACCAGAAAAAATTCTTGTCCATGGCTATGCACCGGTTACAATCTCATCACCCCCAGCTATCGATTATCTCCCACGTGGTCCCCCACACTCACAAAGAATGCAACGCAAGTCCGATCAACCCCGTGGTCTTCTTAGACCGTACCGAGCGCAAAAAGCTCCTCCATGTCGCGATGGTTTCGAATAGCTGTTTCATCTGTTATGTATCGCCGTCTTAACTTTTGAAACTTGAAGATGAGTTACCTCCACAAGTAGTGAAGCCTCCTCGGAGTTCGGGGGTTAGTTACCAATGTTTTCACATGCCCGAATAGTGAAGCTGAGAACTCGACGAGCTCCTAGGTATGAAAGCAACGTTGCCTCCCATTAGACTAAGTAAAGGCACAACGATCGAGGCGATTGGCACGGCAGTCCGAATGGAGCGGCGTCAGTCACACAACTGAATCAATGGTGCAGGGTGACTGATTTACCAAAGAGCAATCAGAACCAACTTCCCACACCCTGGCCCAGACTTGGGGATGGGCCCTGTCGTGATGATGAAAAATCAAAGAGGCGTGCGAACCAAATGGAGGGACCGGGGTCTCGTTTCGGGGCTTTGACTCGGAGCCAAACTTGGAAGACGGCCGAGGACGATAACATGTGCAACCGAGTCATTATCCCGAGGAAAGTGACACGAGTCGAAGATAAGCGCTAAGCCATCAGCTAATACGAAATAGGTCAGGGACAACGGGAAGAACTTCCTTCCCACTGAATTCACTGCTCGCTGCGATCATGTTAGCCAACGTTGAGAATACTACGACGAACGAAGCACCTGGCCACGGCGAACGGAACGCTTCTCAAGATACAACAATAAATTGAATAATGGAATAGTCGTTTCATCTTCTATACTTCCGGTGAACAAGTCACTTCACTGGACGCTGCGCCTCACACAAGTTCAAAGGCGGTGTTAGCCGTAGTGTGAAGGTGCGCAGTCTGTCAGAAGCGCAATCAAAGGTCTTTGGTCTGATCGCCACTGACTAAGGATGGAATAGCAAGGCGGTACCCTTTCGAGTAAGAAATGGACACATTGGTCTCCGTTTAGGAGCAACATCAGGTGTTACACTTGTCATCCAGGTCACGGAAAAAAGAAGCTCTGCACTTGGAGAACACTGTATAAGACTACTAGTAGAACCCATCCCAAGAATATCGAAGATCTTGATCATCAATGGTGCTCGACGATACAGTCAAAGTGAAAACAACGGCAGCTAGACAAAAACAACCACGTTACAATATCTCCACGACCTCAGTACGTATATCCCTGGCAAAATTAATCGACCGTTCGATTCCTGGTACGACAATCTCGTGGTCAGCAGCGACGCGTTTGAACTCTCCATCAGGTTGCTGCTGAAGCAAGAGAGCATGGAATGACTGTTGTAGACGGACAACCATCCGCAACGCTCGGGTGTGATCGTCCATCGTAGCGGCGGGTAGAGGATGCGACGGCGTCGTGGGGGTAAGACCGGGCTCGGTCTCCAGATCGGAGTCGTACTCGTCGCCGTCTGCTGCACTTCCCCAAGTGAACCCATCCAGCGGATCACGCAGATCGCGGATCCAGGGGTGCACGAATATGAGCTTGCGCGGCTCTGTCAACGAAAGTGTGTCCGATGTGCGGAATTCCACGGTGCCGAATCCCGATACCTTGGCACGGTAGTGCTTCTCTGGACCACTCCTGAGATCCTGTACACCGAGCCTTTTGACTGCGAAGATGATGCATGGGAGGTAAAGTCGGCGGTTGGCGAAGCGGGCTGGAGGTAAATGGGTGACTCGGTTGTAGACTAGCGTAGCATCCGTCTGAGACAGTGAAGGTCTCAATTCCGCGACGCGAACATCTATTTCGGCATCACTGATGGCGGATGGAACACCAGGTGGTTGACTGTACACCACAAGGGTGGCGGGAAGGCAGGTGTTGTATGACGACGACTTGCCGACCCAATCGAGCACTGTCACTTCGCCCGAACGAGCCACTATCTCCTCTAGCAAATGACCCAGTGCCGCATCTCCTTCTCCATAATCTGGCCGGATATCACTCTGGAAAATACCAATCAACGAGTATGCCACATCTTCTTCGACCGTTGCATTCCGCTGCGAGGCCAGGCGCAGCTTCTCTCGGACACGGAGATGGTCGGGGTTGAAAGCGATGATGGTCTCGCGAGCGATACTGATAGCGCCCGCGAGTTCCTGCATGATCTCGGACGATTCTTTATGGTTGCGCCGAGTGTCACCAAGGTATGGCCTCCAATCGCGAGCATAAAATCGGATCACCTTGGGGGCAAGAAGTTCTTGTGAAGTCCAGGCCCTCGTCATCCAGATACTCTTGAGAAGGTCGCCAAGGACCGACGGAGATACTACGTCCACGAGAAGGACGTAGGTGGCTGCGGACGCTTCATACCACTTGTACATCATCTTGAGCGACTGGTTCAACACCGTGCTGATCGTTTTATCAATACAACACGTGTCGCTCCACGCCCACCGGTATCCGTCCTTGCTAACCACTTCACAGAATTTGCGCAACTTCTCGTTGAGGAGGGATGAATCCAGCTCCCAGACTGAGCCAGCCAAACAGACGTCCTGAAACGAGGGTTCCTTCCCTTCCCATACATGCGAGAGCGCGATATATTGGAAATAATCCTCCACCACCCGCCGAATGCGTTCGTCGTCCAGCTGCTGCGTCATAGAGGAAACCAGTTCTTTGAACTGTGGTTCCGACTTGAATGTCTGCCTTCGTTCCAGCCCATCGCACAGACGGCCACTCTTGGTGTCAACGAGCACGAGAGGAGATATCTTGAAGACACTGCGGACGACACTGTCGATGATGATCTCCGACCTAGCAGGGGAGACATATTTCTGGCCCAATTCTATGCAATGTAAGTCATGATGTTATTTTTGCATCGGAAGAGGGAACTCACGACGGACATCTTGGTCGAGAGAACCCTCAATGAGGGAAAGCATGTGATTGAACGCATCCAATGCTTCATCATAATGATGCAGACGATGCAGGGCCGCATGTCTTTTTTCATATCCCCACGGACTCATCGGGCCTGCCTTTACTGCCTGCGTCGGTCAAGTCAGGGCCATTAGACATCGGAGGCAGCCAAATCGTACCTCATCTGCATCTTTTAACGCATCCTCCCATGATCCCAGCATAGCTCGGGCATTGCTTCGCTTAACGAAGAAGCGTGCGGGGTCTAATGGATTTAGAGACAACGCAGTAGAGTACTGCACGATCGCTCCTTGAGGATTGCCGGACTTGACGGCTGCATCACCGTTGCTCTCGAGTGTCGCGAGACACTTTCGTACAAGGTCTAACATCAAAAATTCAATGTACGTGATAGGGACTGGTCATGAACAAAGCGTACCCGGGTTCCAATCCGCGGGCGCGTCGCTCGTCAATGTTCCCTCGCCGAGCATCTCGACAATGGCAGAGACTGACTCTGTCACTTCAGCATGACCGACAGCACACATGGCTTTCCACAGGTATAACTGAATCGCGGGGGCAAGTCTATCAAAATCCCACCCAAATAACTTTCAAATAGAGTTGGTATAGTTGTAGAACTGCGAGGGGAAAGTTGCGCACGAGCGAGATAACCACTAGGTGAGGACCCTGTTGAAATGGTATGGCCTCGTTCGCATGGTTAAGCAACTCTATCGCGTGTTCATAGTTTCCTTCCCTAGTTAACATGCTCCCAAGTAGAAGGTGCATCTGAGCCTGTACAACAACTTATCAGCATGAGTTGGATGCGCATGTTGTGTCAACGCACCCGGACAGTAATATATGGTGACTTATCACCCACTACTTCGATCAAGCCACCCACGCGCAAAATAGCATCCTCGTGTCTCCCGCATTCAAACAAGATAGCCGCCTCAACGAAGCAAAAAAAAAATGAGCATAAGTAGATATGAGAACGTAAGGGCACACCTTGATCAACAAGAGGAACTTATTTTCATCTGAGGGACCATCAACGAACACGAGGTCGAATGCACAGCTGGCTGACTCGTGTTCCCCGTCGCCGACGCGGGCTATCGCACTTGCGACATGACCAATGACGGATCGCTGAACTTCGATAGACTGCCGTGCAAGGGTCAACATGGTGCAGGACAAGAAGACCAAAAACTACCTTTTTGGCATCGTCCGCGGCTGCTTCCCACTGTTTCAAACGGGCGCGTACAAGTGCACGGTGAGCAAGTGCGCATGCACGGTGGGATGGATCCGAGAGATGTACGATGTTTCCTGACAAGAGTTCTTCGGCGCGAGTCAAATCGCCTTGCGACCACAATCTGAATACCACGTCACTGATGGCCATGAACGGTAGCTGCGACGCTGAGAAAGAGATAAATGGTCAGGAAAATGACAAATTGATGCTTCAACACTTACAATGCGAAGAGAATATGGATTGGACCCAGGACGTCTCATCAACTCGTCAACCTTGACTCGATAGATGGAACTACTCACCTGCACTGTTAGGTACGAGTTCGGAAGGATGTTACGAAGGCCCCGGAGAGTGACTTTCCCATCATCCTCCCCTGTCGCGATGCATTCATCGTTAGGGGAGAGCGCAATAGACCAGACTAGGCTTGCGTGCTCAATAGCAGTTCCGATTTGTTGTTGTGTGGAAGTGTCCCAAAAAGATAGCGAATTAGACGCGACGATGACCATAAACTTTTCGTTGCGTGATAGAATGAGAGACGCGGCCCATGTACCACCAGGAACGGACCATTTATTGAGCAGGGAACCTGAAGAAGTGTCGAAATGCTTGACTTCGCCATACGAGACAGCGAAAAGTTGGCGACCATCGGCTGACCAGGCGAGCGACGCAGATGTGTCTTTGGAGACCCGGAATGGGATGTCCAACAGTAGCTGACCGTTCTCGCTGTCGTAGATGCGGATGGACTTGGGATCTGGGTTTTCGGCCGTCGCGGTGGCGATGCGGTCGCCGCTTGGAGAAAACCGCACTGCCACTACAAGACCATCGTGCTGCAGCGGTCCGACGAGCCGCTCGCCCGTAGCCATACTCCAAATAAACGCCAGGTCGTCAAACCCACCAGTCGCGAACTTGGTCGAGTCAGACGATATGTTGACCGACCATACCGAATTTGTGTGTCCTTTGATGTCGAGGACCTTTTGCTGAGTCTGCGCATCCCATACTCCCACCCTCGCCATTTCGCTCCCGCTATTCGGTGCATGGAGCCCACACACCAACCATTTGTCGTCAGGAGAGAGCTCAGCGGCATAGATTTCTGCGTCTTCAACTCTGATCGGCTCTCCAACCTCGTTCCCTTGTTCTACTTGCCATCGCCGAAGCATTCCCTCGCCATCGCCGGCTAATATCTGCTTGCCATCGTGGGCAAACAAGACAGAGTATATCGGATGTTGAGTGTTGATTTCAACTGTTCGAGAACTGGAGCCTGGAATTCGATCGGCGGTCATTCCAAGGACTTTTCACAACTTGTACGCACCTCTTTCGGTTGACTGCATAGCGCAGGGTGGAGAAGAAAGATCGACTCCGGTTTGACTCCGATGGTGCTTCCTAGGCTGTTGACTAAGCTTTCTGCACCTCTCCGAGTTCTTCTCCTCCTTCTCCAGTCCTCTCAGGTCCTCCAGTCTAACAGGCACTGGAAACCTGGTGGAAGTGCCGGGACAAATGAGACCCTTGAGCTTATACAAACTTATGTTTTATCGATCACGATATGAATTAGCCTGCACGGCCATAGGAGCTTATGCCCCGTGTTGCGTTTCCATTATTTGCTCGAGGCCCCCTCCTCAATTGCGCGGTCGTCACTCGTGGGAGAATGCACAGGAAAGGGCCAGTGAACGTTACGAGTCAAGCACCCATCTAGGTCTCAGATGCAGCAGGCCGTCGGCTACTTTGCGAACATACAGACACACACACCATTTGTCCTATCCGTTGTCTTCCGCGTCCCTGGTGCAGTCATTCGATGGCGCACAGGTGAACATTCGAACGTTTAGAACAACCGTCGACTTATCAGGAAGTCACATGATGCCTGGAACGCGTTTTCCATGAGGCATTGGCGGATTGATGCTTTGCGTTGCCAGGCGTAACCCTTGTTTTTGACCAGGCCATGCGCGGGTGGTGGCACCGCCGCGTCTCAAGATCTCATTTGCTACTGCTCATACTCATACCCTCAGCCTAGACCCACATCCGGTCATGGATAGCAACGCCCGTTCAAAGTACGTCAGCCAAACAACAGGCCAATCCTTCAGACGACCACTCTCGGACCCAGTAAGTCGGTTAACCTTTCATTTCCATTCCTTGATACTCACTTTTTTACAAGGTCATGAAACCATACGTCGTCGTAATCTTTGGTCGTACCGGTGTCGGTATCAGTTCTCTCATTAATCTCACCATCGGACACCCCATCAGCAACGAGCACCCAAACGCTAAGACCTACGCTCATAAGCCGAAGCCAAAGCCGTACCCTCCCGTGACGTTTCCGAGATCCGACAAGCAGTTCTGCTTGTACGAAGTACCTGGGTTTTGTGGACAGTCTTCGGATGCGTCGATCCTCGAGGAGATACGCCAGATAGACCAGAAAGAAGGCATCGATCTGTTCATTTATTGTCTTCGGAAGCAAAAGGCGACGGTCATGCCCGGCATCGTGCGTCATATCCGGGAGAGCGTTGCGGCACAGGAGGTCCCAATGATCGCAGTCGTTACCGAGCTGGAACGGTTCGAGGCGGAGGGCGGAATAGAAGACTGGTGGGACGCATCACTCCCTGACGGGAGTACAAACGGGAGGTTGATCGAGGAAATGTGCTTTGGAGGAGAATATACGTTCACTGCGCATGCGTGCATTACGACATTGCCTCGGAAGGAAGTAGATCTCGTGGATAAGCTGCGGAAACGGCGAGACATCTCTGAAGAACGAATTCGGGGATTGATTCTGGGGCAGTGCGCCAGAGATAAGAGACGAGGTGAGTCGTGACACGTACCATGAACTTGCTGAGTCTAGCATTGACGTGTTGAGAGGTTCGTCTTTAGCGTCGGCTCCCCCTGACTCGCGATGCCGCTGCCTATCTGGGTTGTTTACTCTTCAGACTCTTAGGCTTTAATCTTAAGCCGGGCCTGGAGTGCAACCGTTGCATCAAGAGCGAATCACGTCTCCACTTCACAGACCATAGATAGCAGATCGCAGACACACGGAGCCTCTGTAGGCATTTGGATTTAGATACGGGGATACGTTTTTTCCCGCCTATCCAGGGACACACCGACCGAACATTGGATCTGTATTAATGACACGACTTGCGTAGCTTACAATAAAGAATATCACCCGCACTTGATCAAACCGTACTGCATGTAGATCCATATCTTGTGGGAAATATAAGAAGGGCCCACTGCGGCCATCGCGGTCAAAACTACTTTACTAATTAGCAGGTCAGCGAGGTGGGCAATGTTTACCCGCTGAAGCAAAATATTTGATGTGAGTGATGTCCCTTCAAGGGAACAGTCGCGTATCTTTTAAATGTGGCATTCATCGTTACGCAGGTCTCACTACTAGTCATTTATACACACAAAGATTACGATACAAACTGCTTTGACAGGAAGGGAATGAGATATCTACTATAGCCAGAGGGATCAGGAACAGCTCCGAAGCATGGGTATGATGACATGTAAAAAGGGATCCACCTAGAAATTATCATTAGAGCGCCCGTGCTCTATCGTGCACCTTGTGTGCAGATAGGTGCTGAATGATAAGAGAATGAAGTTGTTTCGTGGATTCCTCCTTCTTCCGTCTCGTCAAGCAAACGTGGTCTGTCACAACGCCAAGACTGGGGAAGTGCTTTTGGTTCTCTTCCCACCAGTCGGAGTCCGGCTTGGGCGCAATATGATTGATAACGACAAGAACGGGAACGTTGCCGTTGCCATGTTTCCGCCACTTGTTCTGCAGGTACTCCGCCGTCGCCTTTACTTGCGCCGGGAAGTCCTCCAGGCAGATGATAGCGAGGCTGATAGGAACACGCGGAAATTCGAGAGGGGACCTCGCGTTATATTCGAAACCTGGGATGTCGTAGAGCGTGATGGGGACGATTTTGGAGCCGTCTACGAGTCGAATGCGATAAGAGGACATCTTTTTCGTGCATCGCGAGGTGTCATTTGAGACCTTGGCAACGTCTTTGCCTGCGATCAAGTTGACGACGGAGCTGACGCCACCGCCCGTTGGGCCCAGTACCATGATGTTTGGGAGAGTGGGGTCGTTGGGCACGGTCGGTGGGTTGTATGCATCGCTGTCGTCCTTTAACAGAGACTGCGAGCGGTTAGCAGAGGAAGGCAGCTTTTCCTGTTCATACAAACCTGTCTCTTGAGACACATCCTTGGTCCTTTTGCAGTCAGATGCTAGATGGAAGATAGGGATAACCGGAAGTGGGTGAGGTGTGGTGGACACAACGCGAGTAAGACGGGCAAGAGCAAAGACTGGGTCCTGCGGCACGCAGGCTGCAATGCCTCGGAAATAATGTCGCTCTTACGATGCGCACACCACGAAGCACGTGGTTTTCATAAAGAGCAAAGGCTATCAGTTTAGGCGCAGTGGGTCCAGAGTGGTTATTGAGATGTTGAACTGACTCGTCGGACTCAGCTCAGTCTGGAGGCTTCCTAAAGACAATGCCCGGACGTTCAACTCGTCCCATACGACCGTCATCCAAAGACTCACCAGCAATGGTTGCGGGACAAGCTGTGAATCGGTTCCGCGTCTAAATGCCAAATGCGTCAAGACTCAATATAAATACCCGAGCCAAGTTCCATCCGACGTGGGCTGGCATGTCCGCCTGTGTCTTTCAACTTTTACCACAGCTTCTTGACCGACCTGCGCCATGTACGCTTCAATACGTGCACAAGACACGTCTTTACGACGACTCCTCACACGACTCGGTTCAGTGAACCTCAGCACGGAGGGCAAGGTCGTCGTTCTCAGACGACGCTATCACGACGAGTCGTACGGTTTCCGGAGGGTACGCGAGTTCACTATGCCAGACTGTACGTCTCCATGCGCGTTTCCCTCTGCAGTTCCACTCATGCCTGCCATCAGACACAGCCGAACAACTGGCCAACCGGGTGACGAACGCCCCTTTGCTGCGCTATGCAGACGCCCTTCGCACCCATGGACACCGTGCTGCATCCATCGACCCACTTGACCTCCTTCGACGTGAGCGTGTCGCAGCTCTCGAGCCTACTCGTTATGGTCTAACTGACCCTTCTGCGACATACAATATTGATGGCATTCTCTGGACTGGGGAGGGTCACGTAAAGGGTCAGAACTGGTCCCTTGATCAAATCACTGGCTTTCTCAACGCCGTCTACGTTGGGCGTATCGCATACGAATACATGGACCTTCCCAGCAAAACGGAACGTCTTTGGTTTGCACATCTCCTCGAGTCAGAGGCTGCCAATGTCGTGCACCCCATGGCTCCAGAGCGCCAACGGAGGACGCATGAGCTCCTTGCGCGCTCAGAGGTGTTTGACACGTTTCTACAGGCAAAGTTTCCCAATTTGAAGCGGTATGGTTTGGAAGGTGGCGAGTCCATGTTGCCTGCGCTCGACGCGCTCTTCGCTGTGGCTGCACAAGGTGTGTATTTTGACGAGTCGTTCTTTCGGTGCCACTGATGCACATTTTATGACCTTCAGCCGATCTGACGAATATCATCGTTGCCATGCCTCATCGTGGACGGCTCAACTTGCTTACTGGTCTGTTGGAGTACGAGCCCGCTGCGCTCTTTCACAAGATCAAGGGCGGTGCGGAAGCACGTGTCGATGGCGAAACGATCTCAGGGGATGTACTCAGTCACTTGGGTGAGTATATGCGCTCCATTCATGTTTGCGAGGTGACCAATCTTCGTCCCCAGTCACTTCTCCCACGTTGGAGTATGCTGGGAAACAAATCAAGGTATCTCTCCTGCCAAATCCATCACATCTGGGTATGTCCTCATAAAGCTCTTCGCTGCATACACCTAATGGGTTTGCTGACCCTTCTCCCCCCAGAGGCCGTGAACCCCGTTGCGCTGGGCAAGGTTCGCGCTAAACAGTATAGTCTTCTTAAGGCCCTCGAGAAGGGCGGCGCTGGGGTGGAAGGATGTATGCTCGGAGATAAGGTGCGTTATGACGTGTCTATCAAGCGTACGTTCACCAATGTTGGCGTTCAAAGGTGATGTGCGTACAGCTTCATGGAGATGCGAGCTTCGCAGGTCAGGGCGTGGTTATGGAGTCGCTCGGCTTGAGTATGTCTCATCTGTCTCATGAAGCCGCGGGCTTTGACAGCTTCTTCGTAGGTAATTTGCCGCATTACACTAGCGGAGGAAGTGTACACATCGTCGTCGAGTACGTTTCACTGCCCCATCTTCCTTTTCATCACTTCTTACCTTCTACCTAATATACAGTAACAAGTGCGTAAGACATTCTTTTATCTATCTCCGTCTGATGACTTGGTTTCTAGCATCGGGTACACCACTCCTGCATCTGCTGCGAGGTCTTCCTTGTATTGTTCAGATGTTGCGAAGATGGTCAACTGCCCTGTCCTGCATGTGAACGGCGATTACCCTGAAGGTAAATATGCGCAGGCCGGGTCCGCCGCACGCCCAGAAGAGACATGATCATAGATTAATGGCTTCCCCGACAGATGTTTCTCGCGCGATCGAGATTGCGTTTAAGTACAGGAATCACTTTAGGAAGGATATCGTCGTAGATCTGATGGTCTATCGCAGTTGGCACGTATCTCCCTTTAATGGCACCACACAAACTCAATCTTGATGAACCCGATTCTCAGGGGTCACAATGAATTGGACGAACCTGCATATACTCAGCCAACTATGTACCAGAAGATCCGGTCGAGGCGGAGCGTACCGCAACTCTACGAAGACAAACTGGTAGTGCGTGTTATACTTCTTTTGCACGCGTGTATGTGCTCGCAGTGTGGCATCCGATTGATCGTATGTCTACCGTTGTCACCTAATAATAGTCCGATGGCGTCATTTCTCAAGATTCCGCGTCATCGATCCGAAGTTCTTATAAGTCCGTGCTCAACGATGCTCTCACGGCCGCGGCGACGTACTCTCCTCCTCTGGTCAAGTTTGGGGGTCAATGGGAGTCTATCGATATTGATGGGAAGGAGGTGCCCATGGTTTGGCCGGGATCAAAGGATGCGACGACGTTCGACACCGGAGCGCCCGCCGAAACGCTGCAGAAGGCTGGAAGGGGGAGCGTCGAGGTTCCCGCTGGATTCGTACGTTCCCGTTTTCTCGATTTTGCGAAGCGCGTAAATGGATTTGTGGCATTCAGGAGATCCATTCCCGTTTACATCGGCACGTCAAGAGTCGTTTGGCTAGCTTGGACAAGGGAGAAAGTATCGATTGGGCAACCGCGGAGGTACACTGCTTTCGCTCCTTTGAAAACTTGTGCTCACACCCTTTGACAGGCGATGGCATTTGGCACCCTGATGCTCGATGGATATGACATTCGGATCGCTGGACAGGATGTAGGTCGAGGCACGTTTAGTCAGCGGTATGCTCTCCTCATTCTGTGTCACGTTTGTTTCTCATCTTGACGTCTTCAAGCCATGCCATGCTCGTCGACCAGAATACCGAAGGGGTTGTTGTTCCGCTGAACCATGCACTGGCCGAAGCAGCTGGGAAGCTAGAGCTTGCCAACAGTAGGTAACCCGTACCCCGTTGCGCATACCGCTGATTGAACGGATACTTGAAGGCTCATTGAGCGAAATGGCAGTTCTTGGGGTGAGATATCCCGCACATCGGTACCAATATGTTGTTAACCGTGTCCATAGTTTGAATATGGTGCTTCCTGGGAGAGGCCAGGTCTTTTGCCCATCTGGGAGGCCCAGGTAATGTCGTTCCCAGTTCTTTGTGGTACGGATGACCGATCGAACTCGACGGTAGTTCGGCGATTTCTTCAATGGTGCCCAAATCATTATTGATGCGTTCATCTCGAGCGCAGAAAGTAAGTGACCAGTTGTCCTTGTATGCTCCGCCATGGCAACTTTTCGTGTTCATAGCAAAATGGCTGAAGCAAAGTGGAATCGTGCTCTTGTTGCCTCATGGTTTAGACGGCGCCGGTCCGGAGCACTCTTCCAGTCGCATCGAGAGAATGCTGCAAGTATGTGACCATTCATACTTGCCTCCTCGTACTGACCGTTTGAATCCAGCTTACGAACGACTCGTACGCCCCCGAGTCAAAGGCAAACATCAATATGCATGTCGTCTTCCCTACAACACCAGCGCAATATTTCCATCTCCTTCGACGCCAAATGAAGAGGAACTATCGCAAACCTCTTGTCGTCGCTGGACCCAAGGGTCTCCTTCGCTTGGCGGTACGTCAATATCATTTTCTGTTCCAGGTGAACTCATTTTCATTCCTGACCCCAGGCTGCTTCTTCCAAGCTGTCAGAAATGCTACCTGGTACCCAATTCCGGCCAGTTCTTCCGGACGCGCATCCGCCGACGAAGACCGAGCGTGTTGTGTTGGTCAGCGGAAAGCTTTACTATGAGTTAGCCAAAGAACGTGCCGCACGAGGTCTCGAAGACAGAGTAGCCATCATACGTATTGAGGAGCTCGCCCCGTTCCCATTTGCCTACCTCGCGGACATCCTCAGGCCTTATACGACCTTGAACGCGAAGCCCGAGTGGTTATGGGTACAGGAAGAGCCGAGGAACCAGGGTGCATGGGGACACATCAAGGATAGGCTGGGAGCTGTGTTGAATGAGTTGGGTGAACGTGCGGACGTGGGGTTGGTTGGTCGACGCGAGGGTGCGGTACCAGCGACGGGGGTCGGGAAGGAGTACCAAGCGCAACAGAGAGCTGTCGTTGAGGGAGCGTTTGAGGGATTGTAGGAGGGGCGTTCAGTGTGGTAGGCAATGATGTCAGCATGATAGCGCTAATTCTTGGGTCCAAGGAAGTGTATAATTGAAGAGAAGCATTCAATTTTTCGTACATGTTACGGGAATCTTCTGCTCCCCCTTGTCTGGTGCGTCATCACTTTTCTCTTGCAGTTCCCATTGTCCCCGGGCCGGTCTGGCTCATTGTTCCCATAACCCTAGTTCTCATTGATAAATGGATGTTCCAACCGAAGAGTCCCAAAGGAATAAATATAAATAGATCATCATAAAGTAAAGTTGGTGGTTCCTTCACAGGGGTTTCCGACCGTAAAACACCCGCACCGCCGTGTGAGAGCCTTCAACATTGTCCCACTCCGCTGACACCTCGTCCATCGCCTTGTCAAACTCCTCGGCCGACGCGAACCGACCTGTCGCGCTCATTCTCATCACAGAATCTCGCATCCCTCTCCACGCGCCGATTGTCGTGTCCCTTCCCTGAACACCGTCCTCGCCAGCCCACTTGCCCAACTTCATAGCCACCTCCTCGAACTTGACGTCGACGAACCCGGCCGCTTTCAACATATCCGCGATGTACACCCCACAGCGCATAAGCATACCCTTGCTCCCGAGAAACTCGTCTAAAAATAAAAGGTGCGTCGCCGTTTTCGGCCCGGATAGCCATTCAGGGCCGATTTCGATGAGCTGGGCGTACCCACCCGGTGCGAGCACGCGGTACATTTCGTCGATGGTGCGCCGCCACTGGTCACGCGTGTAGGCGCAAATGAGGAGCCGCTGGTGCACGAGGGCAAATTTGGAGGACCAGTAGGACGGTAGGGCGGTCGCGGAGCAGATGGAGAGGTGGACGTTGGCGGAGATAGTGGCGTATGCGGGGAAGAGGCGGGGTTCGATGTCGATCCCGTAGAGCTGGACGGATTCGGGGAGGTGAGTGCGGGCATCGCAGAGCCATGCGCCTGGTGACATCGTTGGTGCAGGAGTCTTTGGAAAGATAGGGGTGAGCTTACCTGCGCCCGTTCCGATGTCCAGGACTTCGTCCTTTGCTGAGAAGGAGATGGGGGGAAAGATGAGACGATCGGAGAGGATGCGTGTGTATAACTTGTGTTGTTCGATGAGCCTGGCCAAGGTTATCGGTAAGTGAAGTGCTATAGATGACATGGACTCGGAGACAAGGAGGCCGGGCAAGTATACCTTTGACGTTCCTCCTCATCGGAAGGCAGGAGGTACAGGGATCCTGCATACGAGTGTGCAGTACGCTCAGCTGTGCTCTTTGTAGTTGTCAAGGTCATGGCTAATACTACTGGGGTGTGAATGCACTTCTCACTTTTTATACCCCTTACTCTCAAGGGCAACTGGGTCTGCTTTGCTCTGTATGAGTGTATGACTTGAATAGAGGACATGGTTAGATTGCGTGTTATTCTCGCCCATTTCAATCGGATTATATCCAAAGGTGCGGGGGCTGTTCTAGTGGTTCGGTAAGAGTGGTAGAATGAACCAGTGCACCGGAACCAAGGGCTGGTGTACCAAACCCGGATGAAACATATAAGCATTGCCGGTGACCGGTTTCAATTCGGGGCGCTCGAGCACCCAACGTAATAATCATCCGATTCGCGGGTGTCTTCTCTCAAGTGACTTCGCCCAGCTACGGAGATAGTAGGCTAGGGCAACATAAACTTGCATTACCTTGCACGAAGTTCAACCACGACAGGTGTTTGCAGCCACTGGCAATCAAAGATGAAATCGCCTAGCTACTGTCCCAAATGTGTATCGACTCGCCTCTGTGCGCTGAACGAGTGGGTTCATTAATTTCGGGCTGGCATGTCGGGGAAAGAGGCAGGCAGGGTGAGGAAGTCCTTCCATGACAGGCCTTTCCATAGGCGCCGGTTGACCGGGATATGCTGCGAGCCGGAACGGCGAACTCCGGCCCGCGCACGGAAAGGCGCACCTCGGAAGGACACGGAAAGACAGAAACTGGATTGCACAAGAGAAAACTACAGAGTGAGATTGCTAAGACACAACAGAGGGCGATGGTTGGTGGGGCAAGAAAAGTGCAGGAGAAGGGGAGAAGCAGGGGTGCCAACGTCGAGGGAGAAGGCCAAGATGCGATCGCGTGCATCTTATCAGGCCGAGCTGTCTGGTGGCCTTGTACGTAGTATTTCTCACGCTACTTTCAGGACCTCAGCCGAGCGATCCCGACAAGCAATATTGACTGTATTTACTTACAAAACGTTGAAGAACTCGAGGCTATGATCGTGCTTTATAGCAGGTATGTACTACCTGGAATTGAGTAGACAACGCTCGCATTCGCTCTCACATGAAAACCTACAGACAGACACTGATGTTCTGTCCCACATGCAGAAAAGCCTATACACGTTCCCTTTTTCACAATATACAGATGCCTCAAACAATCAGTACGTGTTCTTCACCAGCCCGACTGCTCCATCGTCCACCTATATACATTCCCCAGTTCGTTTGGGTAATTGCAGAGTCTTTCGTTTCTGTCTAATGCGTAGGTGGGGAGGAGGCCGGGGGAGGATATAATCCTTGGGGCGAGTGGCATGGCTGTGGAAGTCGAGCCGAGAGCGGGAACACCGGGGTTACTGGTGTCCCGGAGCGCATGTACGCCAACCAGAGCCTCGACCTGAGGACTGGGAGGCGGAGGGAGGTGAGGCAGGGAGAGAGACGCCGGGCGTGCACGAATTTGTCTGCCGCGGGCCTTAACCTCAGACTCCTTGCTTGCTATGCCCTTACTGGCGCATCAGTGGGCGAGTGCTGACGCGGACGGGGGAGTCTCGACTCGCTGCTGGGGCCTCCTGCCTTGTGTCCACAGCTGTAAATAAATGGCGAGGGCAAGCGGTGCACCTCAAGGACGAGCTTGGAGGCACAGACGCGTCTTACTTAGTAGGCGGTGTCACTTCACAGACTTCGCACTGTGGCACCGCTCGTGCCTCACTAAGCCGCAGTGCGACAATCGATCAAACCCACTTTTTCCGCCGTTCCTCGCTGCAACTCGATCCAACTCTTGATTCTCGGTATGTTCTCCAATTTTCTTTGCAAACTCATGTTTGCGTTCCAGATCATTCTTGTCAGTGCCGTTTACGGTGTCCCTCGCTCGTTTGCTGCGTCGCCATTATGATGGTGTGTTTTTGGAGGAAGTGCACAATGCATGGCACCTGGATGAAGGTTCGCTCACTGTCGGTTGTCATATGTGGCATTACCATCGACAAGTATCCTTCCATATCTTGTTCTCGTTACATCGTAGTAAGCTAATGACCATCGATTCGTGAATATCATGGTAAGCATGGCAGATGGTACACAAGAAAAGCAACTAGTTGGTGCAGCTACAGTTCGAGAACGACGTGGTCGGACGAAGTAGAAACCAATCGCGTAAAGGTGATAGTATACAGCAAAACAACATATAAATAGTGAAGAATGAGGTGGTAACGGGTTCATACGAACGTCACAGTACTTCTACAACCTCTGCACGGATATCCCTAACAAAGTTGGTCCGATGTTGAATGCCTGGAATGACGATCTCCTGCTCGGAAGCGATGCGCCTGAACTCTCCATTGTGCTGCTGCTGGAGCAACAACGCACGGAACGGCTGTTGCAAACGAGCGATGAGTCGTAAGGTGCGCGTATAATCATCCATCGTAGCAGCGGGAAGAGCATGCAACGGGGAGGTGGGCGCGGATCTTGTCTCCGTCTCGGGATCAGATCCAGACTCGCCGGAGCTGCTGTCCGACTCGTCAGCGTCCGCACTGCTCCCCCCGGTGAAACCATCCAGGTGATCGCGCAGATCGCGGATCCACGGATGTATGAAGATGAGCTTGCGTAGCTCGATCGACGGTAACCTCTCCATAGACTTGAATTCAACGTGACCGATCCCGGGTACCCTGGCACGGTAACAATTCTCTTGGCCGTCGCCGAAATTCTGAATGCCGAGTTTCTTGACGACGAAGACGACGCATGGGAGGAGTAGGCGGCGGTTGGAGAAACGGGCTGGGGGTAAACGGGTGATCCGATCGTAGAGAAGCATCGCGTCTGTCCGTGATACTGAATTCCCTAATCCCGCGACGCGCGCGTCCATTTCCGAAGTCTCGATGGGAGGCAAAGCAAAAGGAGGTTGACTGTACACTGCAAGGGTGACGGGGAGACAACTGTTGTACGGAGATGACATGCCGGTCCAGTCAAGCACCGATACATCGCCAGAACGAGCGACGATCTCCTCTAGCAGGTGGCCCAGCGCAGCGTCGCCTTCTCCATAGCGCGGGATGATGTCACTCTTGAAGATACCGATCAACGAGTATGCGACGTCCTCTTCCACCGTCGCATTGCGAGGCGCAGCCAATCGTAGCTTCTGTCGCACGCTGAGATGATCGGGATTGAAAGCGGTGAGGGTTTCGTGAGTGATACTAATGGCGTCTGCGAGTTCCTGCATGATTTCGGGAGATTCTTTGTGATTAGAGCGGGGGTTATTGAGGTAGGGCTTCCAATTGCGGTCATAAAATCGGATCGCTTTTGCTGCAAGAAGCTCTTGTGCGGTCCAGGCGCGCGTCATCCAAATACTCTTCAGGAGATCACCGAGCGCCGATGGGGAGTCTACATCCACAAGAAGGACAAATGTGGCTGCCGAGGCTGCATACCATTTGTACATCATTATGAGCGACTGATTCAAGATGGTGCTGATCGTTTTGTCGATACAAGCAGTGTCGCTCCATGCCCACCGGTATCCATTGTCGCGAACGACCTCGCAGAATTTCCGGAGCTTCTCGTTCAGGGGGGCTGATGAATCTAGTTTCCACACTGAGCCAGCCAGATTGACATCTTGAAACGAAGGCTCCTTCCCTTGCCAGACATGCGAAAGTGTCACATATAGGAAATATTCTTCGACCACCTGCTGGATCCGTCTATTATCCAACTCGTGCGCCATAGAGGAAACCAGTTCTTTGAACTGCAGTTCCAACCTGAATGTGCGCATTCGTTCCGGTCCGTCGCACAAACGCCCATTTTTGACGTCGATCAACACGAGTGGGGATACCTTGAGGGCCCCACGAACAACATTGTCGATGGCTGACCCCGACCTGGAGGGCGAGACGAATTTCTTTCCTAGTTCTGTGGAATTCACGTCAATGTCAATTTTTCGCCAGGTGCAGTGATACTGACGACGGATCTCTTGATTGGGGGACTCTTCAATAATGGAAAGCATGCGGGTGAATGCAGTTATCGCTTCATCATAGCGTTGCAAACCATGCAGGGCCGCATGTCTCTGTTCGTATCCCCTCGGATGGAGAGGGTCAGCCTTGATTGCCTGCACCGGTTGAGATCAGAATGGAGGGACAAGGGGGCAAAGACAAGCCGTACGGAGTCCGCATCCTTCAAAGCATCCTCCCAGAAACCCAGCATCACCCTGGCATTGCTTCGCTTCACAAGAAGACCGACAGGGTTTGACGGATTGAGGGACAACGCAGTAGAGTATTGCATAACTGCTCGCAAAAAGTCCTTGGACATCGCTGCCACATCACCGTTGCTTTCGAAAGTCGTGAGACACTTTTGAATGAGATCTGAGGTGGAGATTCAATGTATGGCGATCTGATTGGTTGTGACGAACATACCTGGATTCCAGTTAATGGTGTCCTCACTCGTCAGCACATCTTTGCCCAGTGTTTCTGCTATGGTAGAAAGTGACTCTGCAACTTCGGAATGGCCCGTGGCATACATGGCTTTGTATAGCTGTAGCTGGATGGCAGGGCCGAGTCTATCAAAGTCCCATCCGAATATCTTTCAGACAGAGTCAGAGTGATCGTGGAGAGAGTCGAAAAGTTCAGCCTACAAGTGAGATGACTGCTAGATGAGGACCTTGTTGAAACGGGACGGCTTCTTCAGCACTCTTGAACAATTCTATTGCCCGTTTGTTGTCGCCTCCTTTCATCGATATGCTTCCGAGTAGGAGGTATAGTTGAGCCTGTCGACGCCCTGTCAAGTTTGTATAGAGGCCCATGTTGCGTCGTGTACATACCCGGACAGTGACATACAATGATGAATCGTCCAATATATCGATCAAGTCACCTATACGCAGGATAGCATCATCATGTTTTCCGCATTCAAACAAGATAATGGCCTAAAACAAAGTGTCAGCACCGACACCGACGACAATGACAAGCACATACCCTGATCAGCAAGAGAAATTTGTTTTCGCTTGGGAGACCTTCCGTGAACACAAGATCAAATACCCGCAAGGCTGATTCGTGCTCCCCATTGCCGACAAGGGCGATGGCATGCGCGATATAGCCGATGATGGATCTCTGAAGCTTGATAGACTGATGGACAATGAATACGACATAGGATGATAGGTTGCCAGAGATTACTTGCATCTTTGGCATCGCTGATGGCCATCTCCCACCGTTTCGAACAGGCTCGCACAAGAGCGCGGTGAGCAAGAGTATGTGCATGATACAACGTGTTAGAGGGAGCTATGGCACCTTGTGTCAAGAGCTCCTCGGCGCGGGTCAAGTCGCCCTGCGTCCACGATTTGAATACTGTCTCGCTGATGCACATCAATGGTAACTGCGATGAAGAATTAGGTTCGACAACATCGATGACTCAATCGCTTACATTCACTGTCAAGTACGAGACAGGAAGGATGTCACTTAGATTCCGCAGGGTGACTTTCCCGTTGTCTTCCCCGGTCGCGATTAAGTCGTCGTTTGGCGAAAGGGCAGTCCACCAAATGATGCTTGTGTGTTCAAAAACAGTCCCAATTTGTTGGTATGTAGAGATGTCCCAAAACGAGAGTGATTTGAATGCGGTGACGACAGCGAATTTTTGGTTGCGCGATAGAACGATAGAACCAATCCAACCACCACCAGGAACGGGCCATTCTTTGAGCAAAGATCCTGAGGACGTGTTGAACTGCTTGACTTGGCTGTACGAGGCAGCAAAGAGCTGACGGCCGTCAGCAGACCAGGCCAGCAATGACAAAGTGTGGATCCGGCATGGGATGTCAAATAGCAGCTGGCCATTGTCGTCGTAGATGCGAATTGACTTGGCGGTTCGTGGATCGTTCTGGTTTTCGTCAGCGGTTGCGGTTGCGAGGCGGTCGCCATTGGGGGAGAATCGCACCGCCACAACCCAATTTTCGTGCTGGAGTGGACCCACGAGCCGCTCTCCAGTAGTGATGTTCCAGATGAACGCGGTCTTGTCAAATGAGCCTGTCGCCAGTTTGGTCGAGTCTGGTGAAACATCCACCGCGAACACAGAGTCTGTGTGACCTTTGATGTCGAGGACTTCTTCGTGGGTGTGCGCATTCCAAACTCTCACATTCGAATTGTAAAGCGCGAGTCCACACGCGAGCCATTTCCCATCCAGCGACAGCGCAGCAGCATAGATTTTTGTCCCTTCGACTCGAATTGGTTTGCTGGCCTCTTGTCCGTCATACACTCGCCATCGCCGAAGCATCCCCTCTCCATCACCGCTCAATATCTGTTTGCCATCGTTGGTGAACAAAACCGAGTTTACCGCGAGTTTACTGCTCTTAATCTCAATTGTCCTCGGAGGATCTATAAGCCGACTGGTGGTCATTACAGGCATCTGTGAACAACTAGTGCGTACCTTTTTCGGTTGACTCCATGTCCGCCGCTCTCGACGCACAGGACAGAAGGAGACTTGGTGGGAGTACGAGGTCAAGGGGCACGAGATACGCCTCGCGGCGTGTGTGTGTATGCATGTTATCTTCTTATCCATATGGATCAGCTCACACAGCTCTCGCCCGTGCCTCGTGTTCGCGGCCCGCCTCCAGCCGCACGAGACGTCCGGTCGATAAACGCAACCAAGCTGAGATTCCATTGTCGGTATGTAAAATTTGAACTACCTGGTTCAATCATTGACTATGGATGTTCCCCATATTCAGAGATACACCACCGAGCCAGTGTCTCTGTGTGTTAGCCATGATTCTCAACATACTCGATTGCGACGATAGCATAGAGGGTATCCATTCTTTACGCGTTGTCTCGGTTCCCTCACTCTCACTAACATTGCTAGATTCTAGGTGCATTTATTGCACCTCTCCCTCGACATGCAACACAACTGATCACCTCTGGCCTGAAGTCTCTTGGAACAGTAAACTACGCTTCCATTTGCTCAGTCCTGCCAGTTCGAGAACTTGACATCATACTCTACCGACCATGAGGCCATACCGCAAAAAATGGCCAGTCTTTGACAACGACCGTTCGGCCCATCTCCAAACCACATAATATCTTTTTCTACTCGTTCCACTGATGACTTCCGTGACTGACTACATTCGCCCTTCCTCATCGTTTCGCTGCCTCTCCCTTTCCACGTATGATCAATAGCTTACAGGGTACCAATTCAAAGGCTGTGTCCGAGAGGTTGGGCTTCGTCGAGGTCGATGGCGCCTTGGCGAGATCACGAACTGCGGTATGTGGCCCCGGGTAATGTCTGACGACCGTCGATTCGACACTACGGGTCTATCACAATAGACCTTATTATGCAACGTAACAGATACAGTAGTCATTCATTCATGGACATTACAATAAGCATGAGAGGCGGTAACAGCGAGACAGCAAAGCGACGATGTACGAGCTGCAAATAAAACAAGGTAATAGAAGTTGGTACCAGCATTACAATATCTGCACGACATCGGCATGGATATCCCTAACAAAATTGATCTGACGTCCGACGCCTGGAACAATTATCTCGTGCTCCGTAGCAACGCGCTTGAACTCTCCGTCGGGTTGCTGCTGGAGGAATAACACATGGAACGGCTGCTGTAGACGGACAATCGCCCGCAGCGCCCGGGCATAGTCGTCCATTGCGGCGACGGGTATGATGCGCAACGGCGAAGTGGGCGCAGAATCGGTTTCGGCTTCTGAGTCAGACGCGTCCTCGTCGTCTTCGTCTTCGCTGTCGTTGTCCTCCTCATTCACTGCACCTCCCCACGGTAAACCATCAAGTGGATCGCGCAGATTGCGGATCCACGGATGTACGAATACAAGTTTGCGTGCATCCTCCGGTGACAACCTGTCCGATGTCTGGAATTTCACAATACCAATTCCTGACACCGAGCACGGTATCGAACTTCATGACCCGGTGTGAAACCTTGTATGCCGAGTCTTTTGATTGAATAAAATGAGGCAGGGGAGGTGGAGTCGGCGGTTGGCAAAGCGTGCGGGAGGTAGACGAGCGATCCGGTCGTGGACCAGTATAGCATCTGTCCGAGATAATAATGCACTTGATGTCGCAACGCATGCGACCATTTCAGCGTCCTCGATGGCAGGCGAGGCGCTAGGCGCTCGGCGATAGACCGCAAGGGTGTCGGGAAGGCAACTGTTGTATGGCGAAGAGCTTCCGGTCCAATCAAGTACCGTCACTTCGCCAGAACGAGCGACGATCTCTTCCAGCAGGTGTCCCAGCGCAGCATATCCCTCTCCGTAGTCCAGTCGGATATCACTCTTGAAGATACCGATTAACGAATCTGCCACGTCCTCTTCCACCGTCGCACTGCGCGTCGATGCGAGGCGTAACTTCTCGCGGACGCTAAGATCATCGGGGTTGAAAGAGACAATGGTTTCGCGGGAGATCTTGATGGCATTTGCGAGCTCCTGCATGATCTCTGGCGGTGTTTGTGATTGGGATGGGTATCTCCGAGGTAAGGCTTCCAATCGCGACTGTAGAAGCAAATCACCGTCGCTGCGAGAAGCTCTTGTCCGGTCCAGGCGCGTGTCATCCAAACACTCTCTGAGATCGCCAAGGGCTGACGGCGACGCTACGTCCCAGAGATGGACGAATGTGACTGCGGGCGCCCCGTACCACTTGTACATCATCTTGAGTGACTGATTCAACACGGTGCTGATCGTCTTGTCGATGCAAGAAGCATCATACCATGCCCACCGATATCCGTCGTCACGAACCACTTCACAGAATTTGCGCAACTTTTCGTTGCCGGATGATGAACCCAGCTGCCAGACTGAGCTGGCCAGGTTGACGTCCTGAAACACAGCCTCCTTCCTTCCCCACACATGCGAGAGCGTCATATATTGGAAAGATTCTTCCACCACTCGCTGGATGCGTCCCTCATCCAACTGCTCCGTCATGGACGAAACGAGTTCTTTGAACTGTCGTTCTGACTTGAATATATCCCTTCGTTTCGGTCCATCGCAGAGATGACCACTTTTGACGTCGATGAGGTCGAGTGGGCATAGTCTGAATACCCCGCTAATGGAGTTGTCGACAATAGTCTCCGACCGGGAATGTGGAACATATTTTTTGCGCAATTCTGGGCAATGTAAGTCACGACGTTATTTTCATGTAAAGTGACACTCACGACTGACGTCTGAGTTGGACAACTGTTCCAGAAGAGAAAACATGTGGGTAAACGCGTCCACCGCTTCATGGTAGCGTTGCAGAGCGTGTAGAGCCGCATATCTTTGCTCGTGTCCGTCTAGACTTGCAGGGTCCAGCTTGATGGCCTGCATTGGCTAGATTCAGAGTCCTCCGATACCAAGAGAGCTAGGTCGTACCTCGTCTGCATCCCTCAACGCATCCTCCCACGACCCCAGGTTCCCTCGAGCAGTGCCTCGCTTCATGAAGAGACCGACGGATTTTGATGGATTCAGGGACAATGCAGCGGTGTACCGGGCAACTGCGCGCTTGGGATTCTTGGAAGTTGCTGCGGCATCACCGTTGGTTTCGAATGCGGTGATACACTCTTGAGCGATATCTGAAAAAGACAATCATCACACACAAATCCAAGCTGGTCAAGACCAGGCGTACTTGGGTACCAATTTGCGGTCATTTCCCTCGTGGGTGCTTCTTCGCCAAGGGTTTCAACCATGGTGCACATGGCTTGGTATCGGCTGGACTGAATTTCGGCGGCTAGCCTGTCCGAATTAAAGTCCCATTCGAATATCTGGCAGATCGTGTTGGTGGAATTGAAGAGGAAAAGTTATGGCTTGCGAATGAGATGAATTGTAGGCGAGGATCGTTTGGAACCGGGATTGCTTCCTGCGCAAGCTTGAATGATGCTATCGCACGTTCGTTCTCTCCTTCTTTCATCGACATGCTTCTAAGTAGGATGTGCATCCGAGCCTGTTGACGCCACGTCAACGTTGCCTAGATGACCAGGGCTCATCGGGTACGTACCCGGACGGTGGTATATAGTGATTTGTCATCAGCGGAATCGATCAAGTCTTCCACAGAAGAGATAGCCTTGTGGTGCTGTCCGCATTCACATACCATGACTGCCTGAGTGGACGAACGGTAAGCGTCAGCAGGGTGGATGACAACAAGCACACACCTTGATCAACAAGAGGAGACTCTTTTCGTTTGGGAGGCCCTCTTTGAGCACGACGTCGAACGCATCTATCGCACCCTCGTGCTCCCCACTGCCAAGACGAGCGACCGCATTTGCAACCAAGCCAATGATCGATCGTTGAACATCAATAGACTAGGGTACAGTCTCAATGTGATATACGATGGTAGACATTGAAAGATTACCTTTTTGGCATCGTCTATGGTCCTTTCCTATTGCTTTAGACGACTGCGTACAAGAGCACGCTGGGCGAGCGCGCGTGAGTGGCAAAAGGGATTGAAGGGATGTGAGATGTCGTCTGTCAAGAATTATTCGACGAGGGTCAAGTTACCCTGAGTCCATGATTTGAATGCCGCGTCGCCGATACACATAAAGGGCAACTAGGACGTGTTAGATTCGACGGCACCGACAAGTCGGTCACTTACATTTACTGTCAAGTACGAGACAGGAAGGATGTCACGTAGATTCCGCAGGGTGACCTTCCTGTTCTTCTCCCCGGTTGCAACCTGGTCGTCATTCGGCGAAAGGGAAATCCACCAAACAATGCTTGTCTGTTTGATAACAGTGCCGATTTGTTGGTACGTAGAGATGTCCCAAAAAGATAGTGATTCGGATGCGACGACAGCGAATTTTTGGTTGCGTGATAGAATGATGGAACCGAACCATCTACCGCCAGGAATGGACCATTCCTTGAGCAAAGATCCTGGACGTATCGAAATGCTTGACTCGGCTGTATGAGGCCGCAAAGAGCTGACGACCATCTGATGTCCAGGCGGGCGATGTCATCATGTTGGCGACCATGAAGGGGATGTCGAACTGTACTAGACGCTGGCCATCCCCGCTGTCGTAGATGCAAATCGACTTGGCTGTCTTCTCATCCTTCTCGTTTTCTGTGGCGGTTGTGCAGAATGTTGAAGACATTGAGGAGGCATGTTGTTTCAAACTCTGACAAGGTCATTGCCACAACTTGCTAAATCAGCATCAGATCAGAGCCGTCCTGAAAATAGGCTGAACACCACTACTAGTAATGGGGCACCACTTGTGCCTCGCTAAGCTGCAGTGCGACAATCAATCTAATCCCCTTCTTTCTGCTGTTCTCTGCTGCAACTTGGTCCTACTCTTGATTCTTGGTATGTTCTCCCATTTTCTTTGCAAACTCATGCTCATGTTCCAGATCCTTCTTGTCAGTGCCATTTACGGTGTCCCCCATCCGTTTAATAGCTCACCACTATGGTGGTGTGTTTTTGAAGGAGGCACACAATACATGACACCTAGATGGAGGTTCACTCGTCATCAATTGTTGTATGTGGCCAAGTATCCTTCCACCTCTTGTTCTTGTACACCATAATCAAGCTAATGGTCATCAATTCGTGAATAGTATGGTAAGCATGACGGATGGTGCCCAAGAAGAATAACTAGATGGTGCAGCTACAGTTCGAGAACGACGTGGTTGGACGAAGTAGAAAGCAATAGCATAAAAATGATAGTATACAGCAAAACAACATACAGATAGCGAAGAATGAGGTGGTAACGGGTTCATACCAGCGTCACAATACCTCTACAACCTCTGTACGGATATCCCTAACAAAGTTGGTCCGACGCTCAATGCCTGGAATGATGATCTCCTGTTCGGAAGCGATGCGCCTGAACTCTCCATTGTGCTGCTGCTGGAGCAACAACGCACGGAACGGCTGTTGCAAACGGGCGATGAGTCGTAAGGCGCGCGTATAGTCATCCATCGTAACAGCGGGGGAAGCATGCAACGGGGAGGTGGGTGTAGATCTTGCCTCCGTCTCGGGATCAGATCTAGACTCGCCGGAGCTGCTGTCCGACTCGTCATCGTCCGTACTGCTCCCCCAAGTGAAACCACCCAGGTGATGGCGCAGATCGCGGATCCACGGATGTATGAAGATGAGCTTGCGTGGCTCAGTTAACGGTAACCTCTCCATAGTCTTGAATTCGACGTTACCGATCCCGGATACCCTGGCGCGGTAACAATTCTCTTGGCCGTCACCGAAATTTTGGACACTGAGTTTCTTGACGGTGAAGGCGACGCATGGGAGGAGTAGGCGGCGGTTGGAGAAGCGGGCTGGGGGTAAACGAGCGATCTGGTTGTAGAGAAGTATCGCGTCTGTCTGTGATACTGAATTTCCTAATCCCGCGACGCGCGCGTCCATTTCCGGAGCCTCGATGGGAGGCAAAGAAAAAGGTGGTTGGCTGTACACTGCAAGGGTGACAGGGAGACAGCTGTTGTACGACGATGATATGCCAGTCCAGTCAAGCACCGATACATCGCCAGAACGAGCGACGATCTCCTCTAGCAGGTGACCCAGCGCAGCATCGCCTTCTCCATAGCGCGGTATGATGTCACTCTTGAAGATACCGATCAACGAGTACGCGACGTCCTCTTCCACCGTCGCATTGCGAGGCGCAGCCAATTGTAGCTTCTGTCGCACGCTGAGATGATCAGGGTTGAAAGTGGTGATGGTTTCTCGAGTCATGCCGATGGCATCTGCGAGTTCCTGCATGATTTCGGGAGATTCTTTGTGATTAGAGCGGGGGTCATTGAGGTATGGATTCCAATTGCGGTCATAAAATCGGATCGCTTTTGCTGCAAGAAGCTCTTGTGCGGTCCAGGCACGCGTCATCCAAATACTCCTCAGGAGATTGCCGAGCGCCGATGGGGAGTCTACATCCACAAGAAGGACAAATGTCGCTGCCGAGGCTGCATACCATTTGTACATCATTATGAGCGACTGATTCAAGATGGTGCTGATCGTTTTGTCGATACACACGGTGTCGCTCCAAGCCCAGCGGTATCCGTTGTCGCGAACCACCTCGCAGAATTTCCGGAGCTTCTCGTTCAGGGGAGAGGATGAATCTAGTTTCCACACTGAGCCAGCCAGATTGACAGCTTGAAACGAAGGCTCCTTCCCTTGCCAGACATGCGAAAGTGTCACGTATAGGAAATATTCTTCGACCACATGCTGGATCCGTCCACTATCCAACTCGTGCGTCATGGAGGAAACCAGTTCTTTGAACTGCAGTTCCAGCCTGAATGTGCGCATTCGTTCCGGTCCGTCGCACAGACGCCCATTCTTGACATCGATCAACACGAGTGGGGATACTTTGAGGGCCCCACGAACAACATTGTCGATGGCTGACCCCGACCTGGAGGGCGAGACATATTTCTTTCCTAGTTCTGTGGAATTCACGTCAATGTCAAATTTTCGCCAGGTGCAGTGATACTGACGACGGATCTCTTGACTGGGGGACTCTTCAATAATGGAAAGCATGCGGTTGAATGCAGTTATTGCTTCATCGTAACGTTGCAAACCATGCAGGGCCGCATGTCTCTGTTCGTGTCCCCTTGGATGGAGAGGGTCAGCCTTGATTGCCTGCACCGGTTGAGGTCAAAATGGAGACAAGGGGGAAAAGCCAAGCCGTACAGAGTCCGCGTCCTTCAAAGCATCCTCCCAGAAACCAAGCATTACCCTGGCATTGCTTCGCTTAACAAGGAGACCGACAGGGTTCGATGGATTGAGGGACAGTGCAGTAGAGTACTGCAGAACTGCTCGTGGAAAATCCCTGGACACCGCTGCCATGTCACCGTTGCTTTCGAAAGTCGCGAGACACTTTTGAATGAGATCTGAGGTGGAAGCTCAATGTATGGCAGTCCGAATTGGTTGTGACGAACATACCTGGATTCCAGTTATTGGCGTCCTCGCTCGTCCACACTTCTTTGCCAAGTGTTTCTGCCATGGCAGAAAATGACGCTGCAACCTCGGAATGGTCCGTGGCATACATGGCTTTGTATAGCTGTAGCTGAATGGCGGGGCCTAGTCTATCAAGGTCCCATCCGAATACCTTTCAAACAGAGTCAGAGTGATCGTAGAGTGTCGAAAAGTTCAGCCTACAAGGGAGATGACTGCGAGATGAGGACCTTGCTGAAAAGGGATGGCTCCTTCAGCACGCTTGAGCAATTCTATTGCGCGTTTGTTGTCTCCGCCTCTCATCAACGTACTTGCAAGTAAGAGACACATTTGGGCCTGCGAACGGCTCGTCAACCTTGCAGAGGCCCATGTCTCATCACGTACGTACCCGGACAGTGACATACAATGATGGATCGTCCGATATATCGATCAAGTCACCTACACGTAGGATAGCATCATTATGCTTTCGGCATTCAAACAGGATAATGGCCTAAACGAAACGAAAGGTCGGCACCGACACCGACGAGAATGACAAACACATACCCTGATCAGCAAGAGGAACTTGTTTTCGTTTGGGAGACCTTCTGTGAACACAAGATCAAATACCCGCAAGGCTGATTCGTGCTCCCCATAACCGATCAGGGTGATGGCATGCGCGATATAGCCAATGACGGATCTCTGAGCTTTAATAGACTAACGGAGCATGGTAAACACGATATAGTATGTCAAATCACGCGAACTACTTACCTCTTTGGCATCGCCAATTGCCATTTCCCACCGTTTCGAACGGGCTCGCACAAGAGCGCGATGAGCAAGGGTATGTGCATGATACAACATGTTGGAGGGAGCTATGGCGCCTTGTGTCAAGAGCTCCTCGGCGCGGGTCAAGTCGCCCTGCGTCCACAATTTGAATACTGTCTCGCTAATGCACATCAATGGTAACTGCGATGAAAAATTAGGTTTGACAACATCGATGAATTAATTGCTTACATTCACTGTCAAGTACGAGACAGGAAGGATGTCGCGTAGATTCCGCAGGGTGACCTTCCCGTTTCCCTCCCCGGTCGCAACCTGGTCGTCATTTGGCGAAAGGGCAATCCACCAAACGCTGCTTGTGTGTTTGATAGCAGTGCCGATTTGCTGGTACGTAGACGTGTCCCAAAAAGATAGTGAGTCGCATGCAACAACGACAGCGAATTTTTGGTTGCGCGATAGAACGACGGAACCGAGCCATCCACCACCAGGAACCAACCACTTTTTGAGCAATGATCCCGAGGACGTGTCAAAGTGCTTGACTCGGCTGTACGAAGCCGCAAAGAGCTGACGACCATCGGATGTCCAGGAGAGCACCGTCATGTTTCGGGTGACCATGAAGGGAATGTCGAACAGTACGAGTTGCTGGCCATTGTCGCTGTCGTATATGCGGATCGACTTGGCCTTCTCATCCTCGGCGTTTTCTGCGGCGGTTGCAGTTGCGATGCGATCCCCGTTGGGGGAGAATCGCACCGCCACAACCAAATTTTCGTGCTGGAGTGGACCGACGAGCCGCTCTCCTGTAACGATATTCCAGATGCACGCTGTCTTGTCAGCTGAGCCTGTCACCAGTTTGGTCGAGTCTGGTGAAACATCCACCGCAAGCACCGAGTCTGTGTGACCTTTGATGTCGAGGACTTTTTTGTGAGTCCGTGCATCCCAGACTCTCACATTTGAATTGAAAAGTGCGAGTCCACACACGAGCCATTTGCCATCTGGCGACAGCGCAGCAGAGAAGATTTTTGTCCCTTCGACTCGAATTGGTTCGCCGACCTCTCGTCCGTCACCCACTCGCCATCGCCGAATCACACCTTCATCACCGCCGCTCAACAGCTGCTTGCCGTCCTCCGCAAACATAACCGAGCGTATCTTTTGGGTACTACCATTGATCTCAATTGTTCTCGGAGGATCTGTAAGCCAACTGTCGGTCATTACAGACACCTGTGAACAACTAGTGCGTACCTTTTTCGGTTAACTCCATGCCCGCCACTCTCGACGCACAGGACAGGAGGAGACTTGGTGGGAGTACAGTGGGTGGCGGTTGTATGTATGCATTTTTCTTTCTTATTGATATGGACTAGCTCACACAGCCCTTGCCGTGCCTCGTGTTCGCGGCCCGCCTCCAGCCGCAAGAGAGGTCCGGTCGATAAACACAACAAAGCTGAGATCCATTGCTGGTATGTCCATGTCAGCTTTGGACTACCCCGTTCAATCATTGACTGCAAGTGCTCCCCACATTCAGAGATATACCACGATCAACCCAAGCCAGTGTCAGTCATAGTTCTCAACATACTCGATTGCCACGATGGCGTAGATGGTATCTTTATACATTGTTTCGGTTCCCTAGCCCTCATTACTTATTGCCTCTCCCTCTACAGAGTTGGAGCAATAATACACTATTCCATTTGTTTAGTGTCAGTTCGAAAGTTTGACACCACGCTTTACCGACCGGGGTGCCATACCGTATAAACATAACTATTCTTTGACAACGGTCGTTCACCCCATCTCCAAACCATATGATACGTCTTCTTCCGTGACTACGTCCACCCTTCTTCCTCATCGTTTCGCTTCCTGTCCCCCTTCCACGTATGATCAATAACTTTAAAGGTACCGAGTCAAAGGTTGGGTTCGAGCGGCTACGCTTCGCCGAAGTGCAGCGAGTTGGCAAAGGTGATCAACCGACCTACGGATACCAACTTTGCGACGCACCCCATAGATACAAGACAGTAAAGGTCTTGCCTAGTGCCTGTTTCGCGCAAAAACTTCTTGATGGCCGACGTCAGACTCAGAGACGGCGTAAAATGTTGGAGAACGGCCCGTAAATATCATTTTACTTACTTTCGTTACCTTACATCTCCTACATTTCCTTTTACGGACGCTGACGCGCTTAGTAGCTTCTGCGACGCGCGTCCTCCCGCCTTTTCCTCCAGTCTCGTACTCACTCGACTGAAGTATGCATTCCTTGTATCTAGGTCGCATCCTTTCACATAAAGTGCCTCTCACGTGTCGTTATGCCGTTCGTGAAAAGGCAAAGAACTTGGACAGTCAACCGGCATTATCCTATCCTCGTCCACACGTCAGCAGTAGTCAGCAAGGTGATGAAGCGATTAGACGTGCTGCATAGAGTGAAACGGTTCAGTCCAGGAACGACAGTCCCATTGGTATCGACGAAGCGCGTCTCTGTTGATGGTGTTGATAGAGGATACAAATGGATTCTTTGCATTCGATTCACCTTGTGGAGCAAACGTTGGTCCGACTTCAAGGCCTCATGTGCGTGTCCAAGTCTGGAAATTGCCATAGCCAGTTCAGATTTACCAACCGGACGCAGAGCAACAACGGTGGCGAGGTTTAGGATTTTGATGATCCGATATGAAGGGGATTAGACAAGGAGAGGTTATCGTCCTCACGGTTTGAACGAAAAGTTGAGTGTACTAATACTACGTAGGAAACTTGACAGTGGTTTGTCAGGTCGACACAATGAAGACGAACCAACGGCCCCAGGCATCAACGTTTCATTGATGTCCCTCGGATCGGCGCGATGTATATCTGGGTTGGCCTAGAAGTGGCTGGTTAGCTGTCAACTTGGGCCACGGACATGAAAGTCGTTCTATCGCCGCTACAATCCTGCTTTCTTCCATCACCTCAGAGATTCAGATATGCTTCGCCCTATATGCTCCCTCGGGCGACTGACTCGACAACGAAAACAACTTCGAAACTTGTCCGAAATCTTCAAAAAGATCCGCGACCTTACTTTCCGTCAATGCGTCGCCGCTCGACTGTTGGATTCGACTCCACGTCGCGTGACAAGTTACAACAACGCGGGTTCCTCGGGGCAACATCATCACATAGGCTCTTGCGTGATCCTGGGATGGAGACAATGTCTCTTCTGGTAGTTGTTTCTCAAGGGGTTCGTTCCTTCAAATTCAAACGTCAACTATTCTTAGAGGTATCGGACCGTCTCTAAACCTTTCAGTGGGCGCTAGAGTCTAGAATTGGACACATTATCTGGATCAATCATGGCTGAACGACTTTTGCCCCAGGGTGCAATTCCTTGGCAAGAAAACGGACTACAAGGTCTCCGGGCGAGTGACATCCACGATCTTGTCTTCTGCGCATTCGACCGTCGGACTGGATGTCGGTGTGCGCCCCGTCACTGTCATGCTCATGTCCCAAGTACACGCCCACACGACTAGCTCTCCTCGCCATGACCATTGCCACACGTTTTGACGTGGTCCCACAACGTTGGGTCTTCGGGGGAAAGGGCACGACGTACGACACTTTGATCGATAGCTATCAATACCCAGTATTCGTCGTCGTGCATGGTCCTGGGTAGATGACATCCAACTTGATGGGACAACCGTCGACAACTACGGATCGATCGTAATAAAATCTCATACTGGTATATCGTAAAAATGCAATAACCAGCGGTTCGTGAGCGGTATGGTACAGATGGCAAGTGGTATATCAGACAGCGAACTAGACGGTCGCTCGAGAAACGTGATTAACATGATCACAAAAAAAGAAAGAGAAAGTAAAGCGACGACGTACGGGCAGCAAAGATCATGGTAGAACATACCGGCGTAACAAGATTTTGACGACACCAGCATGGATATCCTTGGCGAAGTTGATCTTGCCTCTAATGCCTGGGACGATAATCTCGTGCGCAGTGGCAACACGCTTGAATCCTCGTGTTGGCAGAAGGTCCAGTCAACGAATCCAACGAAGTCGAGAACTGCAGGGGATTCTTCACAGCGACGAATAACCCAACTGATTGCCAGTCAAAATATCTACTCTTTGTACGTCTGGGTTCGAAGACTTCTCAAAAAGAGAAAACATGTGGGTAAATGGGTCTACCGCTTCATGGTAGTGCTGCAAGGCGTGTAGAGCCGCATATCTTCGCTCGAATCCGTCTGGACTGGTAGGGGTCAAGCTTGGTGCCTACGCTGGCTGAGTACAGTATCGTCTGACACCAAAGAAGGCTAAGCCGTACCTCATCCGCATCCCTCAACGCATCCTCCCACGATCCTAGAATCCCTCGGGGAGTGCTTCGCTTCAGAAGAAGACCGACAGGTTTAGATGTAGATCGTGTGAATGGCATCAAGGAAAAACGCGAAGATCATTGGCTTATGAGCGACAGGACTTGCAGGTAAGGATTTTGTCGAACTGGGATGGTTTCTTGAGAAAGCGTGGGTGATGCTGTTACGCGTTCGCCGTCTCCTCTCATTAACATTCTTCCAAGTAAGGAGTGCATTTGAGCCTGTCGACGCCCGTCAACGTTGCCTAAATGACCAAGTTCTACCGCGTACGTACCCGGACAGTAGTATATATTAATTTGTCATCAGGGGAATCGATTAAGCCTTCCACGGAGGAGGTAGCCATGTCGTGCTTTCCGCATTCAAACACGATGACCCCTTTGCCCTGGACTACAATTGCTAATACACAGCTCGCCAGTGTGAATGCGCTGGAATGCACTCCTGCTAGTGATATGGTTGGCATTACGATGGAAATGGGTATGGTTGCGTGGAGTGTGGCCACCCACATATTATGTCCGCA
>JBBPMA010000074.1:0-16802 GCA_038090075.1 Xanthoconium purpureum
CTTCGGTCGACTTTGAGACGAGATGCATTGTTGGGATGCTCAAAGGAGACACTGTTGAGAGGGAGATTAGGAACTGGGTCGACAATGTCTGTGCACATTACGAGAGAGGACGACGACAGCGCATCCTTGATGACGTTCGGGGGACCATCTTGGCCAGCGTGTCGCGTCCCAAAGACACCTTCTCTGCCGACATTGTCACGGTCGTCAACATTACGCAGCCCAGTGTGGAATCCGCACCTGCTGCTTCCGTTGCGACGAACGATGACCGCATTTCGAAGACGGATTCGTCAGGCTCGTCCATTGATGCAGAGGGCGCGTGGGGCTTCGATGATGACGTAGAGCAACCAGAAGAAGTACCCGTTTCGAAACCGGATTTCCCGGAGGAACCTGAGCCAGATCCGAGTGATGCTTGGGGCTGGAACGATGAACTGGCTGAAGAACAATCCGAGCCGAGCCTTCAGGAAAATACGTCATCGGAACCTTCTGAACAGGACGAAATTTGGGATGACGACCCGTGGGCCGATGCCAATGAGGTACCAAACCATTTATCCGTTGCGCCCTCCAACCCCCAGCTGGCACCTGCAGCATCAGCTTCGAGCAGCCGACAGCAGCCCCTTTCCAATGGACACCCGCCAACAAAGGACCACATTACAAATGGCCATCCACTTTCTCAGCCTTCACAGAACGCCAACATCGTTAACAAGGAGCCGTATTTGGTGTCATTTCTAATTCGACATATCGTCCAAGCCGTAGAGCATGCTTTGCATGAGGGCAAAGCACTTGCCTCTTCAGGCATATTCTCCAAGTCCTCCGTCTCAACTCCTGGCACGTTGATCACGCAATCTGGCGCTCTGGTTCTCGACCTGTATCGTGCGTTACATCCTGTCGTAGCTGCGCCGAGGTTGTCACAGCCTGCCGGTCGTATGCAATTCTCCAACGATTGCTTTTACCTTTCTGAGGAGGTAGACCGCATATTGAAACATGAACAAGGGCTGTCCAGCATCCAAGGGAAGTTGGAGGAATGCAAAGACGATCTCAAAGTTCTAGCAAATAGCTGGTTCTATCGAAGTATTGTAAGTGGACGCCATTTGGTCAAATCTACTTGTATCGACTCTCTTTTGACGTCAGGACGAACAAATGGCGGTCCTGGAAGGCGTTTTAGCGGACGCGGATGGCTTCGCCGACACGTCGGATCAGGAACGTTATGACGAGTGTGAGATGGTGACCACTCGCGTTCTTCGGGATGTGCGAGCCATCGCACACGCCTGGAAGGTGCGCACGCTTCTTACAACTCTTTGTCATTCGCTCAACTGTCCACAAAGTCAATCCTTCCAAAGAGTAAATACTACACAGCGGTGGGATTGGTCGTCGATGGTGTCTTGTCGCGAATCCTCGGTAGTATCTTGGCGATATCGGATATACCTGAGGCAGAGTCGCACAAGCTGAGCGAACTCTGTCGGATCTTGACGGCGCTCGAGGGCTTGTTTGTGGAGAACACGAGCGAAGTAAGCAGCCTCTCAGTAACGTGGTCCCTGCTAACCCGGTCGATCTGTCCAGTCTTCCTTCGTCGTTTCGTATGTTCCGTCGTGGTTGAAGTTTTCCTACCTATCGGAACTATTGGTACGCACTATTCTTCTTCTTCGATCGCATCTTGGACTAACTCCTTTTCTCCAGGAAGCGTCCATGGCAGATTTGACATATCTCTTCGAGGAAGGCGCCTTGGTGGACTTTGAGATCGACGAGCTGGTCAAGCTGGTCAAGGCACTCTTTGCAGACACGCCTCTACGGACAAAGACGATAGAAAAGATCATGAATGGACATCCCGTTCGGTAGTGTTTTTTGCTTTTCCTATGTTGCATCTCTCTTTCGATACCCCTACATATGCTTTCGCACCACCTTTCCCGTTATGCATATTTAGGAGCAAGGACGTGTTGCACTTGGTTGTTTCGTTCTCCACTTCTGCACATTTTGTGGGGTTTAACCCCCAAGTCCGTACCACATGAATTTCAACCCGACATTGGTGTCTAGACGAGGAACTCCAGCTAGAATCTATTCGTCTGTTACATGAAATTCGTCCGGAAGACCTGAAGGAATGAACCAGCAAAAAGCGACTGCCAGCAACATGAACCAAACAAACGCCGCATGACCCCCTAGAATACGGTGCTCTTTCGAGAACGCATACATGGAGGTTGCCACCGCAGGTCCAATCGCCCGTGCGATAGACGCAGAGGTCTGACCCATTCCGTTGATGGACCCCAAAACGTTCTTTGACGGCGCGGACGCAGTGATGAACATGAACACGCACGCTAGATCAAGGCGCCCGACAGGTCAGTGCACGTCACCCAAACAAACCCGGACGACACGGTACGTACCGAACGCAACGTCCCAAAAGACGATCAACGCGAGCTGCGGGACGATGCAGGCGTATATCCACGCGTCGACGACGCCGCGCATCTGCACGATCCAGCTCATGAGCGGGAACAAGAGCATAAGTGGGACGTAACACAGAATCGCTCTGCAAAACAGGCGTTTCGGGCCCATCCACTCGACGAGCCTGGCGAGGAACAAGAGCTGGAAGGTCCCGTCGAGGAACCCGAGGAGGCCAAGCCATGCGCCGATACTGGATGGGGATAGACCGAGACCGCCGTAGGCGACCGGCGTCGAGAAGAAGAGGGGAAGGAGGGATTTTGCTGAGATGTCGAGGTAGCCTAGGACTGCGTAGCACGCCACAGGGTAAACGATGGACGGTACGAAGAGGTCCCGGAGGGGTATCGGGAACTTGGTATGGGGTATGGATCGTTCGGGATCTGGTTCGACAACGCCGTTCCGTCCCGAGGGGTGCCTGTTGTTGCGCTTCGCAGCCAATGTCTGTAGGTCGGGTGAGCGATCACCGGTGGGTGCCTGAACATGCCTCCACAAACCTCCTCCAAAAAGAAAAACAGAATTAGTGTCGTCACTGCCACGACTGAAGCGGTGACACCGCACGGAAGAAAGTAAGGGTAATCTTCCCAAAAAGGTCCGGAAAAAAAGTCCGGAAAGTGGTCCGCTGGTCGAGCGAGAGCTCCCCCGATAAATGGCCTTGTACGCAATATTAGAACCAACGAGTGCACATGAAAGCAAGTCGACATTTACCCCAATGTCGACCCGACACACCACCCAATCGGCATGAGTGCAAACGCCTGCGCTATATTTGTCGAGTCCGTCAGCTCGCCAATCATGCTCTTCACCGCACCGACGTTTCCGTTTAGTAAGCCACATATGCACCGACTGAGACGATTGAGTTCACACCTAGCAAATTCAATTTCAACTGACCTGACCGCAAGTTGCCAAAACGTTTTGGAGAGCCCGAAAAAAGCCATTGAAACGCATAACCCAGAGAGCCCGACCAGTATCACTGGCTTTCGGCCGATACGGTCAGACAAACGACTCCAATGCATCACAGCCATGGACTGCGCAACAAAGAAGAGGGACTCCTACGCGAACGGTACCCTAGTTATGAAGTGCGAACCCCCGGATGAAATCATGGCAACTTACGATTAGTCCCGCATAGTACCCTACTTTTCGCATGTCCCCACCCGTAATGTCGAGTTCGCCGACGAGTTGGTTGATGTAGGGGTATATGGACATGGAGGATATCGGTTCGGCAAATTGTATTAGCAGCAGAATCGCGAGCTGAATTGTTGGCAAGGGGGTTCGTGCCCTTTTTCGACGGGGGGTCGGTAGGAGCGGAGCCCGCTCGTCTTGGGCAACAGAAGTCGCACTGCTGGTGGCTCTCCCCTCTGCCACGGTGGTCATTGAGGAGGAAGTAGTGGGGTTCCCATTCGTATCGCGGTCCCTTGAAGAACTGGCCAGAAGCACCCGATAAGCAATATCTCGTTCATTCGGGGATAGTAAGTATTGGAAGTTGGGCTCCGTCATCGGACAAATCCGCCAGTGCGAACACATTCGCTAAATTCTTATTCCCTCGGCACCACTTGGAGATCATAGAGTGAGTGGTGCAATAAATCTGTCCTAACCATTGAATTCAGGAACGCCGCCGACGGTAAGCTGAACTGAAAAGAGAAAAGAAAAGCACCGTGATCGGAATATGCCGTGCCTCCCATCGTGGCGGGCGTCCGCGGGAGGTTGAACGTTCAACGTCGGGTGATAGCGCGGCAGCGGGAGAAGCGTGAGTCGCAATTATAGGCCGACACGCCAGGGCATTCTCAGTAGATCCAATGGTCCACCCCATGAAACACATATATACTTGGCACGTGACTCGGAGTAAGTCGTGGTATGTTGATAAACAATTCGCCGATGCAAGTTGCTCACGCTGCGTATTCGGTGGTCATCCAATTTGCAAGGCAATAAATACACTATAGTAGTCGAGTAGAGTAGCTATTTACCTCGGAACGCAGGACGTTGAGTCACTGTCGTGGTCATAATGGTTGTGGTAATAAAGACGAATAATAAATCTATGGCGCACGGCGACATTCTCGTATCGGGTATCTCCCAATAGCTTCTCAATAGGCGACATATGCCACGCACAACAGCGGGAAACCCGCGTAAAGACCGAGCCAGAACACGATGTTGCCCATCAGCCTGTTCCGCTTCAGCACTGGCGCGCGCGAGACGAGAATGAGCGGGATCTGGACGAGTTGCATGAAGAACAAGTAGAATCTATTCCAAGTTTTGAACTGTTAAATTTGATTCCACATCAATAAACAAACTACCCACCTGAGTTTTCGTGTAACAATTACCATCACCAGCTCATGAACTGCGGCGCTCAGTAAAAACGTAACAAACATTGCGCCTGTACGAGAGAGGGTCGGATATGTGGCAAGCGACGACGCGTATACATGCCGAAGAAGAAACTGGTGGACGGGCTTGTTCCATTTACGAGAGAACTCGTCCCACGAGGTCGAGTTCCACTGTAGATGAAAGTAAGCATCGGTTCAGTATGTTCTCGGCAGAGTTGAGAGAGTCATACCCAGTCTTCGTAGAATTGCCGATCAGCGAAACTATTCGGTGGGGTGAGCTCAGCGTCCTTGGGTCATTTGTAGAGCACTCACTATGTTAACTCGGCGAACGCATTACAAATACACTCTTCATCACACCGACCAGAGCATCAGTATACCGGCCGGAGAGTTTTGTTGTGAACTTACCGAATATAATGTAGAAGAGCAATAAATAAGAAATCATGAATGGCAGGGCCAAGTCTAATAACGAGCGAAAGAATGACTGATCCGGAGAGGGTGTGAGCGGCATGATAAAGCTCTCTGTCACTGTGTATAGGAGAGCAAAGGATCCCATGAATGCAACGGTCTTCTCGAAGACATATTCTGGACGAATGCTGGGGAACACGTAACGATACAGTTAGTTCAGGGACATGTGAGAGCGACAAGAATGAGTTTACCGATCGGTGCGAGGATACTCCAACTCATAGACAAGAGTTGGGATCAACATGTACGTGCAAAAGGATTTCCAGGTCAGGTTCTGTGGGTACCTCACCCGTTCGGTTCCAGTAGACACGAGTTCAGCATCGAGTTCAAGGAACTCGTGGGCTGCAGAAGCGATTTCCTGAGAAGGGTGGTGACAAAGTACTGATATCGTGGTTGATGCAAGGTCGAGGGGGGAGGCATTGGGGGTCGAAGGACCACCGGAGTTAGGGCCGGCGTCCTCGACAACTGGTGCACCAAGCTCGACCGCAGCGCCCTTTGGAGCGGTCAGCAGCCTCCGTCGGAGTGCATCCGCTGGCTGTGAGGCTGGAAGTGAGCTGATCATCACGACCTCTGCACCTCGCGCGCCGATGTGCAAATCTTCAGCTTCCGAGGAAGTTTCACGTGAATTTGACTCGAGATAGGCTTTGGCATCAATGAACGCTTTTTCCCACCCTCCGATTGATGGATGTTCAACGAGGGAACGAAGATGAGCGAGGACTCGTTGCGAGCGTTGGGAGACATCATGGAGACAGCAGTTGACAGTGGTGTAGGAATGCATCTTCATGATCATCACGAGAGAATGCAGAGTCAAAAAACCAGACTGGACCCATGGCCATTGCCTGTTCGTATACCGTTCAGTGGGGACTCGGAGGAACCGGGATATATGCTCACCGGTGATATGTCCATGTGATGGTAGCAACCAACACAAACGTCTGGAACGTGTGTTGGAGTACGACGCCTATCCAGTAGTACTTTATCCAACCCTTGCTTATCGCCTTTGCAAATGGCACGCAGATGGCGGTGGCGAGGACGAGGACAGCGTCAGAGAGCGCGAGGACAACGGCATCGCGAGAAAACATGGTAGCAAACGCGAAGGAGAGCGCATATCCGTTTATCTCGAACGAGGAAACGAAGGTCTGAACGGTGAAGAGGAAGAGAGACATCCAGAAGAGCGTGAAGAACCCCTGGCGAACGCTGTCAGGTCGCATTTGCGGCACGTACGGAAGTGGCGCCTACTCTGAACTCGTTCGATCCCGAGGACTCGTTTGTCATGTCAAAGTGGGACTTGCGAGGCTTGAAGGTGATCAAGGCACGCAGGTGCTTTGCCGACTTTGACCGGAAGGGTTTCGAGACGTAGAGGGTGCCCTCGGCGGCGTAATCTGAGCTCTTCGTGTTCGCAGGCTTCATGACTGCCGGCGAGGGACTGGATGGATGGGTGATGTAGGGAAGCATCGTCGGCGCTTCTACATGGAGAGATGAAGGCCCAAGGAAAGGTTGAAACAGATGATATAACCGATGACTAATGCATCGTAATACAGCCTTGTCAATGATGCGCTGGCACACCGACGGTCCGGATAGCGTCCACCTCGCATGGATGCGCGAGGCGATGGCGATGGTAAGATATATCCAGTCAAACACCCCCGTCTTCTTCTCAGACCCGACAGGCCGGGGAAGCACTCGCGTCGGGTGAGGCACCCGTCGGATGCGTCTTCGTCCGGGACGGAACCATCATCGCCAAGGCACGCAACAGAACCAACCAGCTGCGGAACGTATGTCGTGCGCTCACTTGTCCCAGCGCTGCACTCATCGCTGCGCACAGGCATCGAGGCATGCAGAGCTCGAAGCCATCGATCTCATCCTCGAGGACACGTCACTCACATCGCCGTCCTCAACCGCGCGCTATCCCCTCGCAGACACGACGCTCTACGTGACCGTCGAGCCGTGCATCATGTGTGCGTCCGCTCTGCGTCAGCTGGGCGTCCGTCAAGTATTCTACGGATGTGAAAACGACAAGTTTGGAGGGTGTGGAAGCGTGTTGGGGGTGAATGAGCGGTGAGGAGGAACAGGACAAGATCATAATGATAAGATTGATCGTCGCGATTCCAGCCTCGAGCACCCCGTACACCCCTCGTACAATGCAACTGGCGGATACCTTCGAGAAGAAGCGATTATGATTTTGCGGCAGTTTTACGTCACTGAGAACACCAACGGTCCGTCCTGTTCCCATTTACCTTTTCATTCATCCCGTAAACGTTAATTTCACACAGCTCCCGTTCCAAGGCAGAAAGCTACACGCGTGCTCAAAACCGACATTCCTACCAAATTCTCCACCTGAACAACTGAGCATTGGACCAAGTCAGTTGCCTTACGACAACCCAGGGTGTCACCCTTGGCCAGCGCTTTGAATTAGGGGGGGGAAGAAATGTCGCCAAGGTGATCACAAGCACCCAGGCTCAGGCTACCGTGGGCACACGTTGTCACCCCCGGGCTGCTATCAATTCACCCCAACCATCCATTCCCAGAACATATCTAGTTGTAAACAAAACGTGTTCGCGGCGTGTGGGCTCAGCCCCGATAGTGTCGCAAATTTTGTGCGCAGTCGGAGGAGGCATCCGAACACCCTAATCAACTTTCATTCTGCCATTTCAATCCGAGGGACTGGGCGACAAAGCCCCATCTGTCCGCGGCGTCTTGGATGCTGATACAACATAAAATATACCGTTAGTGATTAGATTATCAAATCAGATCAGTCTGATCCCCATTCGGAGACGGTGAGGTGCATTTCGGGTACATACCGTTTCTCAGTCGCCTTTCCAGCTCCATGCCCAGCCTTCTTGTCTATCCGTATGAGAAGAGGGTGAGGGTTGTTAGGTAATGTGTACTGCAGGGTTGCGGCAAGCTTGAAAGAGTGTAGTGGGACGACCCGGTCGTCATCTTGGGCCGACCAAGACAATGAGTTATGATCGGGGACATATGACGGTTATACGTACGATCAGCGGTCATCAACAACACAGGTGGCAACGTTTTATCCTTGGGCACGTTATGGAGCGGCGAAATGGGGTATATGAAATCAAAGTCGTGTGGGTCATGGGGATCACCATAGTCGGAGGTCCAGGCATTGCCTGTGTATTGTAAAGCTTAGAATTTCATAACGAAAAAAAGGGGGATGTATCATTTACCGATCGTAAAGTCCGCAAACTGAACAAAAAGATGTGTCGGTCGAGTCCGACGGAATTACCAGGGAAAAGAGACATACCTTGAGTAGATCCATCACGCCTACTTCCGCGATCGCAGCCCCAAACGTACCTTGCGGCGCAATGTTGACGCAAGCACCGACCAAGAGGCCTGTGGAATGTCGGTCAGAGCACCGTTATTAGGCAAAGTCGCAGAGCTGCTTTCCTCCATTGGAAGCACCGTTGATGGCAATCTTCCCTGCGGCCACGATCTTGTTCTTCACCAAGTGCTCGCTACATCGTGGAGACAAGAAACTCAATGGGACGCTGTTGTTCGAAAGATTGTAAAGCTTACGTAGCAGCAATGAAATCATTGAAGACGTTGATCTGTACGAATGAATGACGCTACTGCCCGATGGAAGAAGAACACTGGCTGACCTTGCGCTCCCTGGTTCCTGCATTGTGCCACTCTTCGCCAAATTCTGCTCCTCCTCGGATGTTCGGCAGGGCATAGACAGCACCATATGATTTCAGGAAAGTAAGAACGGAAGGGCTGAACGATGGACTGATCGATATACTGAATCCGCCGTATCCTTTCTCACCCACGATCAGCGTCAGCCCACCATCAAGGCACGATGCAAAGCTCACCGTACTGAATCGCCGGTGCGCTACCATCCATCTTGGTCGTCTTGTGCCTCACGATAAACATTGGAACCTTGGTCCCATCTTTAGATTCGTACCAAACCTGTTCCGCGGAGAATTCGTCAGGTTGGAGACCTTTCACATGCGTCGTACGGTATATGCTCCATGAGGAATCCAGGGACGCCGTGGCGTTGAATTCATTCACATCGAGGCGTCCAATAATACCTGGGTTGGTGAAACCCGTCGTGGAAACAAAGACATCCGAATGGGCACGACGGCCGAGCACCTCGGCAGCACCAACGAAAGATGGTTCTATGCGTGTCAGTTTTTCCCCGGTCAGGGAATAGAGGTATATTTCGTCGATCACCTGACATGTTTGGGGAGCGTTAGGGGATAGCATCAGATAACAACAAACCAACTGACGTTGCGCTTGTATGTGAGAGCAAACTTGTCTTTTGCAACTGCTATTATGTCGCTCAACGACGCATCCTTTTCTTCGGGGATCAAGTCTACCTGCATCCGCTTGGGATCAGCGAGGTCAATCGTGACAACTTTGTGCTTCGGGGCATTGTGATTGGTGTATAGGTACAACTTCGTCCCGTCGTTCGCAATACTGTGGAACAGTGTCGGCGATCGTCGGAAATGATGAAAGCTTACTTACACGTCATATTCGGCTTCAAACTCGTCTATCAACTTCTCCCACTTGATGTTTTGGCCGATTTCGTTTTCTTGCAGGTCTGCCACCCAGAGTAAATTTTTCTGAAACGATCGGCGGTCCGCGTAAATGACATGATGCGAGAAACGAAGAGAAAAATACGCACCCTAGCAGTGTCCCTGGTGATATACAAAAACAAGTATCTCCCATCTAACTCCGAAACGGATGCTCCCCACGTCCACTCCCGGTGTTCGGCATCTTTCATTACCAGGACATCCTGCGCTGGGAAGGCGAAACGCGGCAACCAATAAACGACAGAAGGGGCGTGCTTGTCAGTCAGGACCGTGGGTAGTTATGAACGAACTAACACTGCGGGGTGCCGACTCTATGGTAGTAAAGCATCGCGTCCTTATCTCCGGTCGTTTCAGTGCCTGCTTTGTCTTCCGTGGCAAGTCCATGGGATTCGCGGCATGGGAATCGCTGTCAGTAAAAAGCAGGTCAGATCCGTCAGATCCGGAGGTGCGTGTCACGAGCATGTCTTCAATCCAAGTATGAACAAGACATACCTGGTAAAAGAATCCCATGGAGTCGTGGGTCCAGGTAATTGAAGAGAACTTTACAAACCGGATCTCGTCACTGAGACGGCTTTCGTGGTGGTCTACACGCTTGCCATCAACGGCTGCAAACGGTTTACTAGTCTCACGAATATAAATCGTGCAGAAGTCGCTACCCTGCACCGTCAGTGAACGGTTAGTCAGCTGTGACGCTAAGCTGGCAGACGAGAAAATGGAGCTTACCGAGAGGGAGATACCGTAGGCATAATAGTTGCCGTCGCGTGAGAAGGCTGTGGTAGTAAGGGCTGCGGTGCCATCGTCCGACAGCAAGTTGGGGTCGAAGAATACTTCGCCCTTGACTTTCCCATCCTTGGAGAAGTCTGGCAGCTTGCCGTCGGTCGACCTGTAGAGCACTGAAAGGGATCGACGCTGAGGCAACACCCTTTCCTTTTCCAAAACGACAAACCTGACTGTGCTTGAAGGCCGCTGTTATAGTACCAGTACCATTTGCCATCATACTTGAGAGCCGGCGGGGAGAACTGAACGGTACCATCGTCAACCGCGCGATGGCGCGTACATCCATGTTTGATCGTACCTTTTCGTAATCAGTGTTTGCTCTGATCCCCTTCTCTAATTTAGCGCGATCGGAGTTTTTATCGAGGTAGCTTCTAGTATAAGCGTCCTGCGCAGAGGTCCATTCGTCCGTTTCTTTGGTGTTCTTTTCGAGCCATTGGTAGGGATCGGCCACGCGAACTTCACCCTGCTTCCCGCTCTTATACACGTCCACATGATCGGAACGGCGAGCGGGCGGGTACTGGTTCGGCGTCCATGGCGTAGGGGACATTATGCGAGTGAGCGAAGCGGCTGAACGGGAGAGGAAGCGATTGATGTGGGTGGGTGGAGATTGAGGGAGACGTGTACGTGTAGGGAAACGAGTAAAGCTTAAGAGCCTACTGCCACGCGTTGTGGGATTCGACGATATACGACGGGAGAGTATGTGCATATGCCACATCTTTTTCGGGATATCAGACCAAGAGTGTCAATGGTCCTCGCTGCGACCAGCGAGGCAATCGATATGAAAAGGAAAATGAAATGAAATGAGAGTTCGTCCCTGTCTTGACCCCCAAAAATAAAGGCGAGTCCACAGCCAAAAAAAAGGGGGGGTCGGAATGCGGTGACAGAGTCTAGACGTCCCTTTGACTTCCAGCCAAGCCCTGTGGAAACACCTCAAAACCAGTCTGCTAGCCGACGTTACGACGTTCTCGGCCGACCCAGATCATGCAGCTGACTAATCGAATCAAAAAAGGCAAAAGCTTCTGAATCTAACAACAGCAAACAACGCCCGGAGATTCCCCAAATCGGACATATCCAGCATACCTATGGACCAGGTACGTGGGTTTTGTCACGGTGTCACAACACACCACATTGACATCGTCGAATCAGGATGCATTCAGACAGCTACTGGCAAGCTCGCGGTCTAATACGAAACAAGTCGCTCCTACCACTGCAAACAGCAGATCACAGAAAGCGTTCGTCGCATCCATGTCCTACTTCTCGAACTTTCTCACACCATTCTAGCACGACCTCTGCATCATCCGAGCCCGCGTTCAAACCTCGCAAGGTGAAAAAGACCGAAAGCAAATACCGCGACCGTGCCACAGAGAGGAGGGAAGGAATTGGAAACGACTATGCCGAAGTACGTTCTCCCATTTCTGGTCCTTGAACACGCTGCCATGCCCTGTCCTAGGTCGAAGCAGTACTGGAAGATTTCGAAAGACGGGTCGCCAGCGAGGACAAGGATGTCGTGCGTCTCTCACCGTCTTCATGTATGGCCTTTACTGAGACACACTTAGATCGAGCAGCAGCGCAAGTATCTCGGTGGAGATAGCCAACACACCATCCTCGTGAAGGGCCTCGATATGTCGCTCCTTGAGCAAAACCGTGCTCGGGCTGTCGCCACTACAGAGGACGACGAAATCCTCGAACAAGCGTTTGCAGAAGCCACTTCTATATCCGAACCTACGGAACCAAAGAAGCGCACTCGGGAAGATATCATCCGCGATCTCAAGGAAAAGCGACAAAACGAAGGCGGGTCAGTCGACCAACCAGTTGTCGAAAAGTCAGCACAAGACGATAGATCAGCCATGGAGGCAGCCAAAATGGCGGGAAAATTCAGACCCATTGGATTCAAACCCATCGGACAAACGGAGAAAAAGTCGAAAAAGAGAAAGGTTAAGGAGGGGAAAGAAGGCGCGAGGAAGAAAAAGCAGAAAGTCGAGAGTGATCCTGTACAGTCTGGAACAAACAACAAACCACCTGCGGTATCTCAGAAACCTGATGTCACCGAGCCTTCACCCTCCAAGATGCCCCCCAAAGTGCCAGAACCAGAACCTGCACCATTGGATGAGGACTTTGATATCTTCGCCGGCGCTGGTGAATACGAGGGCTTCCTGGATGATGAGGAGTCCGAGGAAGAGCACCGTGGCACCGAAGAAACAGAAATGACATCTGCAACCCAAGAAGTCATCTCCTCTGCTCCTGCTCTCGCTACCAAGGGCTGGTTTGATGAACTCGAGCCCGAGGTTAGGCAAGCCTCCATTCCACCAGAAAGGTCTCCACTCATCCCCGAGGCAATGACGACGGAGGAGGAACCACAGGAAATGCATCTCAAACCTCTTGAATCTTCTGCTCTTCCTTCTATACGTGATTTCCTGGCCATGGATGAAGCTGTTGAGAAAGCTGAGAAGCGGAAGGCACGGAAAGAGAAGAAGAAAAAGAAGAAAACTGGAGGCGACGACGACGACGACGACTAAGCAGCCTTTGTAGATGGGAAGTATGTATTTAACGTGCTGGTATCATGCATATACACATTATGGCGATGACCTAGTGACACGACTGCCCTGAGGGCGATGGCACGAGGAATGACTTTCCTCGAGAGTGATAGTTTGCAAAACCTAAGCGGGAGTCCACCTCGTCAATGGTCCTAGAAGGAAGCGATGACCACTTGTAGCTACAGTGTTGCATTGCTCATAACCCACCTCTTTTTCATTTCGCTTGCCCAAGTGATGTCCTTGAGAAGTGGAGCATCGAGAGAAGCACCGAGGGTTCCAAGTACGAGTGCGAATACGCTCTCGTACACAGTCTTTCGATGAACAAGATTTAGAAACCGACACGTCAGTTATGCGAGTAGAACGCACGTTTAACGGCAGACTCCCTTCAGGCCTCCCGAGCGCTTTGAGGCGCGATGAATCTATTCAGGTATCTCAGAAAAACCAACAACTGGTGCGAGCGGTGCCGACTTGCGTTCATATGCAGAATATGCGGCTGTGTGTGTCGTGAAACCGTGTTCGTATGAAGTCCTCAGCACCCACCGTGGAGCAGGAAGATCGTTGCAAGGACGAGAAAAATCCGACCGATCATGGCGTGGTGTAAGACCTACCGTACTTATATGGACCACGTTATATCAACTCGCCACAACTCATTTGTTTCAGAAGCTGTTGACAAACAAACAGCCCCAGCAAATCACCGACATCCAAGTTGACCCTCACTGGATACCGACTGTCCACTTTCCTAAGCCTGACCATTGTCAAGTATATTGCTCAACGAACACTTCTGACTCTCTGAGTGCCTGGAAATTTTGTGGGAAGGCGGTGCAACCTGTCAAAATGGCCCAAGTCCTCACACCTAGTTGTAGGTCTCACTGGTAAGTGCAAGTAACAGCCCGTAGTCGTACAGCCGACTCTCTCATAATCCATGCTCTCCACTAACCCATACAATTTTCATACCCCAAACCCATACTCTCTAACAATCCATACCCTGGCCCCTTCCCCGAGGGGAGTCGACTGTACTTCCATGGGTGCCCAAACCACAAGCAGGGGCGGTGGTCGGGGTTTTCTGTCCCCGGCGCATTCCCTTCCCTGGTGCCTTTTGTACCTTGTTCCCGACCACGCCCCTGTGGCCCAAGGTACGTCACGTCAGTCTATCTGTAAGTTGGAAAGTAGGAATGTTTCGTCTACGAGCTCTGGATTTCAGATCCAGGCTGGCCAAACGTATGTCCCACACTCGGGATACACTTTTTTGTTCTCTTTGTGGGTCTCTTAAATCGATATGTGCATGACGTCGGGTACCTTTTCATCGTGCCTTCCGGTGTCAAGCGCAAGCGATGCGAGGAACCAGAGTACATTTGAACCGGAAGCGCTCCATTCCGTGGCAAGCGGTGAGTTCGTGGGCGAGAACTCACAGCTGTCATGTGCAAAGTGCCACATAAATACAATGGTCCCGAGCCCACATTTACGTAAGACCGGCAATTCCACGATAGCGGGTCACCGGTTCACACCTGCATGTTCCAGGCAAGTGTTACATATACACGACCAGGAAAATCACGAGTATTGGCTGGATTCCGGGTTGCTGTGTTTAGGGATGGAACCGGCCATAATAAGATCTGATAGAAAGAACTGCCGTATCGAATCGGTACAATGTGAAGGAGCATAGCCAATACAAGTTCTACTACGTGTTGGGCGCATGGAAACCATTGTGCTGACGGTGCGTATTCTACAATATAGCCAAAGACTGATCTTGAGGATGCTTCCTAACGCAACGAGGAAGATATAGTAGTGACGTAGCACGGTCGTATTTGAACGACAAGATAAGTGCCCGGAGAGATACGAAACCAGAACTTGTTGGGAGCGAAGGCCGTGACGTCGGGGTCGAACTAAGTTCACATTGTGCATATACCTATTTCCCATTGAGTGAGTGTGCGGAGGATTGCCTTGCATGCATGAACATGAGGCGATATCGTGAGAACACAAGCGATATCGACATCCAGGTGGGCACGACGTGACAATAATAATATCGGGTGGTTTTATTGTGTCTTGTGCACGTAGTCGTGTGCGATGAGTCGGGTGAAACCAGGCACAATGCTCCGGACGCTCAAGGCGCTGCTCGTGTGACCCATCTCATCGGCTACTTACTCGGTTTGGGCGGGCGTCGCATGATAAGTGGTATATTTCTCGAAAAGGAAGGAGGGCGGGGACCCGAATATAAGATCGGTATAAAGGGGCCTCTTCCTGGCGAGATCTCCCGTTCCCCGCAAAAGTAGTACTCTGTACACCACCCCCTCCCACTCTAATCTCCAGCAGCTCATGCTTGTTGTCCTTTGACTCCGCAGCTAGCCACAACGCCACGCCGTCGCCACGCTCCTCCTTGCAGCGTGTAAAGCGCCTGGCAGGAAGACAATATAAAGCCCCGCCTCCGCACGGCATCACAACGTGGGCATCGTCTTCCCCATACATGTAGGTGCAGCTTTTCGGCTGTTTGTATCGTACGCTGATCGTTCATCCTCTTTGCCCTCAGTCGAGCTTTTAACCATAGGGTTCGAGCTCAAATACCACGCACACGACCACTTTTTGCCTCGCCGCAACGACTCTCTGTACACTTAATTGCGCCATCTTGCTCTCATATTACCCTTGCCATGCACGTCGGGGAGCAGGTCAAAGAATTCGTTCATGACGTCAAACGCAAGTTTTCGCACAAGCACAAGCGGGACACCTGTTCCACTTTTGACAGCTACGACTACTCCAGTGTAGACTCCCGATCCCATCTAGACGACTCTTCGTCCTCCTCGTCCTCGGACCATGACGCTTCGGAGCAGAGTCGACTCATTAAATTCATCCGTCCCCGCATTACATCCATTTCAGAGAAGCACCACAACGTGCTTCGCAAAGTGAGGAGGGTGGGCAGCAAGCGCTACAGGCTGTTTTCCACGCCCACCGTGCCGTCGGAGCCCATGGTCGAACCGATCCCCAAGCAACCAGTCAGCTACCATGGGGCGAGGTGGGCTATGGCTGACGAACAGTCGACGATTGCGTCGTCGCAGGACTACTCGGACGTCCTCGACATTAGCGCGCGGGGTTCAGTCAGGGCGGGCTCTGTGACGCCCGAGGTGGCGAGCACGCCGCCCTACGGAGCTGATCGCGATTCGATGTCGCAATCACAGCTACAATTTGACACGGAATCCCGCTCGGATACTTCCGGGACTCTCGTCACATCATCTGGTTCCGATAAAAAGTCCGCTTCCGGGACCGACTCCCCCTTCGACAGCGTCGATTTACACTCCGACGAAAACTCCGCCGAGATTCACGATATCGCTTCGCTTGCTCCCTCGGCTTCCCCTTGTAACGATCTGATGGCCGATCTCCCTCCCACTCCTCCCCCTCGGGACGAGGAAGTCGTCCTCGCCCCGTCCACCTTAGCCCAGCCAAGATCTACTGCCCCAAGTCCAGCACCGGTGTATCTCCCTCGCCTCACCGCACCGAGCATGTTCCTCCCTATCCCGAATGTACGCTCAGTTTTCCCGTTTTCAAATTCTTTAGTGTGGTGGTTGGCACCCAGGTGGTTCCCAGGGTCATCGTCTGTGTCCTTCTTTTTACCTCGATTTGGGTCTCCCCACCCGGCGTGGTCACCTTCGCATTCCACCCTCCTGCGCCCCAATTTCCTTCCTCCACCATCCCCACGTTCGAGGCATTAGTTAGAGACCAGTATTCCTGTCTTTTTCGCTTCGACATCGAGCTAACCTTGC
>JBBPMA010000074.1:16894-37752 GCA_038090075.1 Xanthoconium purpureum
CCCCACCCGGCGTGGTCACCTTCGCATTCCACCCTCCTGCGCCCCAATTTCCTTCCTCCACCATCCCCACGTTCGAGGCATTAGTTAGAGACCAGTATTCCTGTCTTTTTCGCTTCGACATCGAGCTAACCTTGCACCCAGACTGATCCCCTCAGTGCTCTGTTAACAAAGTATGTACCCGTTGAACAACGGCCACGCAGAGACGTGGTAGGAGAGTATGCAGGCAGAGACGTCCATGAGATGGTCGTGAGTTGTTTGCGCAAAGTTTTCTCCGTTTTTGCAATCCGTGACCGCACTTTGACTTCCATTCCTCGCATCCTCTCCCATTATCTTCATTTGTCACATACACATTCCCATTATAGCTCCGTATCTCGCATCTGCACCCGTTCCTTTGTCATCTTAATTTCTCTATCCCTCTTATTTTCTGTACGATCATCAACCCCCCACTCTTTTAGGGGGTGGCGGTTGTTGTATTTCCGGACTGTAGCCAGGTACTTTTGAATGTGAAAGCACCCGTGGCCTCATATGCCATTAATACGCTGATCCGCGGAAGCAGGAGTGATACCGTTCTAACGACTCGTTCCGGCAGATGTCCAACTCATGGCGCGCATTGGCAAAAATGGCCCGCGATAGGATCGTCGCAAGCGACCCCGAGGATTTGGGTAGGATCTTAGATGTAAGTGTCTGTCCCAAGTTACGTGCCTGAAACTCAAACACTGCCGAAGCTCTGGTCCCTTCGACTGTCCGCTCTCGCTCGCCTCCGTCTCACGAACCAAGCCTCTGCAGAATGCACCAATTTGTTCGCGGTCCTCAACGCCGTCCCTGCTACGTCCGTACCCGGTACGTTCCCCGGTTCAGGCTCCTTACCTCCGTCCACGCCTCTTCCTTCCTCTCCCGTGCCCCCGGCATCCTCACCTCTCTCCCCTCTGAGTGGACTCGCACAACTCCCCGGGACGCCCTCTCAAAAGCCGTCCACGCTCCCGCCTTCGCATGCCGCGCCCGCGATGGCACCGCGCCAAGGCGCACACGAGCTCGTGCACCCGTTTGAGCTGACCGTGTTTCATGCACGTGTGCATTACTGGTCGGGGGATCCGCTGGGGTACGTCGATGCGCTGAGTCGGATTTTAGCGCGGTGCAAGGCGAGGGCGAGGGAGGAGGGTCGGATTGTCGCACAGCGGAGGGAACTTGGGAAGAGAGCTCAGGGAGGCGATGTCGAGAGTAGTACTCGATCGGAACAGGCGAGCGAGGACGAGGACGATGAAGATGACGACAAGGACGACGAGGAGACTGAGGACGAGGCAGAGGATGAAAATGAAGACGGAGACGGGGGCAAAGAACACGCTGAAGAGAGCACAGAGAACGAGGTACAAGATGAGGGAGAAGAGAACCCAGACGACGTCCTCGTCGCGGCGGAAGCCAACCTCTCCATGTGGCTCGAACGCATCGCGCGTGTCTGTCTGATGCTCGCAAGCCAGATGATCGAGATGAACGTAGGCCTTCTCCCTCCCTCGGGACTCCCTTGCATCCCTGTAGTTCTGCTCACGCGTTAGTCCTCTTAGGACTACCAAGCGGCAATCAACTTGCTCGCCCCACTCTGCGCTCATCGCGCGGCGGCACCCACCTTTTCGCCGATACCATCCCCAGAACTCCATTCGGCCCTCGCGCGCGTCTACCTTCTCTCTGGCAACCTTGAAAAAGCAGGGGAACACTTTTCTATCGCCGCATCAGCTGCAGCGAACAGCGCCAACGGGGCTGACGTTATCGCCATGAACACTGCGTTGATGGCCGCTGCGTCAGGCGACTGGACGCGCGCCGAAGAAGCGCTCTCCGACATGGTCGCCAAGGATTCGGGAAATTTTACGGTAGGTCGCATATGGATGGTGCGAGGGGAGCGGGCTGACTTGGCCCGGCAGGCGATCAACAACCTCGCCGTCACGCTCTTGTCTCAAGGAAGAATTAAAGAGGTACGTACGACGCCACTTGCATACTCACACGCGCAAGTGCGAACTGGTCGGGATGAGCTGACGTTTCGCCGACGGGGTATTAGGGCATCGATCTCCTCGAAACAGCGTTAGAGACGTCGCCGTCCTCCGTGGTTGTCGCAGAGCCGTTCTTGTTCAACCTGTGTACGTTTCACTCTTACTTCCTTTCCTTTCCCGCTCCACGGAGATTAATATTATCCAATTGTAATTTGTAAAGCTACTTTGTACGAGCTTCGCTCGACGGCCGCCATCGACAAGAAGCGCGGACTCCTCATCGAAGTCGCCAAATGGAGCGGCGACGGGCTCAAAACGTCTTGCTTGAAGATGCCTTCGAGTTAGACGTGTCGTACACTGTCCCCGTTAAGTCTTTGCCTGTATTTGGTGTCACGATTGTATGCCTATCGACGATCTACGTGACGGGTTCCACATGTTCGTCCCCAGCGAACACGCCGAATGATCCACCCACCGTCGACCGACCATGTAAAGCGAACTTCCATTGACATAGCTAGGTAGCGCGACACAACACAACATATTGACAATGACATGATATACGGGGCGAACTCGACAAGAACTATCGCGATGATGTAGTCGTAAAAAAGAAAAGAAAAACGCTGAATGCGATCATGATACTGCAAAGTAAAGCGGGCGGTAAAGTAGACAAGTTATGGTATGGTATGGAGTATAAGGGAACCCATATCTAAGGAAAAGAAGTCATCCAACGTTAAAGTTATGGAAAGGGACCAACAAAAAAGGGAAACATGCATGGGGGCGTGATACAATGGCGTTGGTATCGTTGTCGTTTGGGATGCTTTCTAGTTCGTGCGAGGATTGGTTACTGCATTTACTAATGGGAAAACGAGCTGCGATCTGCGATATGTACACGCGAGCGGGTGCGATTCTGTCGTAGAGGCAGGCTCGGAGGGGATTACCGCTTGAAGCACGCAAGGAACTTATCCGGGGGTTTACATGCCTGCTTGACGGTTCAGCATGTAAAACTGAAGATCCTGCCAGCCTATATCGCACATCCACGTGTCTTAGCAAGCTAGTCGTCATCACGGAGGGTTACGGAACACAACTTACCCCCACCAACACGACACATGACCTTCTTGGTCATCGTGCTTTCTCCGCCACTCCGCCCTGATCTCGTTAGGGTCGTCAACCGACACGTCACGACCTTTCTTGAGAGCGAACTCGAAAAGGCATACGAGGCCCTGATCTCTTCGCCCTCCTTGGGTGTCGTCTTGAGTGGCGGGTCGACGCGCTCGATAAGCAGCCCATGAGGTATTGCGTTCACGACGGCCGCGAACTCGGTGTCAAGCGGATCCTTGGGGTTCCCTGGGATGTAGATATTCGCAGGACCATCGAGGGATGGGGTATATACACCTGCACGCGAGACAGTCCTCGACGGCGTGCGTGTCGTCAACCCGTCTCGGTAACTCGAGGGTGGTGCCTTGACCCCAGTGATGGATGCTCGGGCTGTAGGACGCACACCAAGCCCGGTGTACACCGGAACCTGCTGTGCGCGCGCTTTGAGCATTGCTTCCGGGGTCTGTGATCTGGATGCAAACCCTTTGCCAATCTGTGTCAGCGGGCTTTCAGGCCGATAGAATGACATCGTGGAAGACGGTCTCGATTCAGAGGATACGTGCACGCTAGGGAGGGGTATCATGGATCGACTCGGGGGTCGCGGAGGGGGGATGCGAACACCGCTCGGTGTGCGCGCACGCGTGTTGGAAGTACCAGGTGATGAAGTGGAATGGGTAAGAGCTGGGGAAAATGCGCGCTGCATGAGCGTCGTGAATTCGCCTTCATCACTGTCGTCTTCTCTACCCGGTTGCTTTGCGGATACGGAGCGCCAATGTAACGCTGGGCCGGGAATCGCACTTGGAGTTCGAGGTCTCAAACGAGGTGTTATGCCCAAACCAGGGGTTTGTGCACGCGAAGGCGGCCTTGTACCGGGTGTAAGTGAAGGAAATGGGGGAATCGACGGATTGGAAGATGGGGCAGTTGATATAGATGACGTAACAGGAGACCATGGTCTTGAGGAAGCGTTGGAACTCCGAGACAAACTACGCTGCGGTGTGACAGGAACTAGCGGTGTATACCCTGGAGTGATGACTGATTTCGCAGTGGGGCGTTTCGGGGTGGCGGGTTTGATAGTCGCCATACCTTCATCCTCGACCCTCGTTGAAGAATTCCAAGGCTGTTTCACAGGCTTGGGCTTTATGGTGATGTTGTTCAACTCTGGGGCTCGCTTTGAGGCAGGAGAGGATGAAGGTGTCAAACTGTGACTGTGTTTGTGTCCCTTCTCTGCTGGCAGCTTTTCCCGACTGCCGTTGAAGGCAAAGAGCGAGGAACGCTGTTTCCGGACGGCCTTGGTCTTACCCGGCTCTGAGGAAGACAATTGAGCTGCCGACCCCGGTAGCAGTGCAGCAGGTGTGACAGGTGATCTGACACTCCCAACGAACTTTTTGGCAAGCTTTCTCAAAGGCGACATCGACCTTGACAACGTGCTTGCACGACTCGACGTACTGATTTTCCCGTTTGCGTTTGGAGGAGTGGCGAGTTGACCGTTGGCAGTGTGGCCAGATATGGAGGAGCCAGTCTCGCTGGGTACCTGATCCGCGCGAATCAGGATCTCTCGTACTTTGCTCATTTCCTTCTCAGTACGTTCTATCCGTTCCTGGAGCACGCGCCACCGCTTCGCTGCTTCGGCATGCCGCCGTAACGCTTCGCCGTTCTTGGTGACCCGGTTCTTGACGCCGTTGTCCATGATCGCGAGGACTTTCGTGGTTGCAGGGACGTAATGCCTGAGGCAACGATTAATTTCGGCAAAAGAACGAGGGGATGAAAGGTGGACTTACGCCTTCTTCGCCAGGAAGGATCCAAGCAGGTTGTTGAATACATCCAGGCTAACCGGAGATTTCTCCGAGCGAATAGAGCTGGCAAACGATACGCGCGACGTGTTGTCGTCGTATCTCTTGTGCACTTGCCATATGAAGTCCTGTAGAAAATGAGCACACCCCACAAAAGTACATTTCCCAACATACCTGACATCGGTTCACCGCCTTTTCCAAACTGGACATCATTCCATCCGCTTGCTCGGTGACGGTGCGGAACACGGTGATCCATTTGTCCTCCTTGAGTTCTTGTTGGAGTTCCTCGGTCTCTTGCTGCACCGCATCCCACTCCGCCAGTAGTGCGGCGTGTTTTCTGAGCATAACGGCACGTTCAGAGGCATCACTAAGTGGCTCGTCCTCGGAGGGTCGAAATGGTGTTATAGATTCGTTGATGTCTTTCATGCCTTGCTCGATGCATTCAAGGCGTTCGTTCATGTTCATGATTGCATTATCAATCTCGGCAGTCGTTTTCGCATCCACTCCCTCTGCTTGTGGCTTGTGCCGGAGTTCTTGTATCTCTACGCGGCGACATAGGCGTCAGTGCTGGGTGGGGTTCACACCGCAACAAGGGCGACGAACCGAATATGCGGGTCTGAACATCAGACACGGCATAAGAAAGCTCAGTGATGTGCGTCGAGATGGCCAACAAGCGAATGTCCCTGAAAGAGAACGCTTTCTTGAGCTTCGACCACCAGACCATGTCGCTTCAAGACGAAGAGTAACAGACACTCACTCCTGGCTCTTCCGTTTTCCCTTGCGTCTTGGTTGCAGAGCGCGGCTCACGGTGATCGTGATGTTCTCTGTAATGGAACGCGTGGCAGATCGTTTCACGTAAGTTTCCAAAAGGCGCGAGATGCCTCGAGGCCGGGGCATAGTGATCCATGCGTACCTTCATCTTCGGCCGTCAAGGAGACGCTAGACGATGACGCGCTACTGAGAGTGCTTGTGGCAAGGGCAGGGGAGGGCTCGAGAGAGTGGTATTCCGAAAGAGGCGTCGAACCTGTCGTCGTGGGCGTGAGCAGAGCCATGGGAGTCAACCACTACTGTCAGCCTGTTTCGGTATCGTTTGGACCGGCGAAAAGGGAGTAAAGGGAGGATCCGCCGAGTCTGCGTCAGAGATACCTTTGTGTGGTCGAACGGCCGTCAGAAACCAGACGAGACACGACGGATCCTCGGATTCGCTCGTCGGCTGTACGGGTGGGCCAGCTGTGTTGAACGGCGACGGAACGAGTTGGGCGACGAGGGATATATCGTGGTCGACGTGTCGAACGACGAGCGAGCGAGGTAGTTTTAGAGTTGGTGACTGTGCGACAACCCGACCGCTGACACCGATAACGGCAAGTCACAATAGCAACCATTTATTAACCAAATCAAATGTACCTGGAACAACTTATATAGTGATCAATGATATACAATGTTTTCAATGAAGACAACAGTCGTTATTCTACGCATCCACTTCCATGGCTTCGAGATGGATATCTTGTTGTTGAACAACCGGCACGTGGCTCACGCTCGCACCCACCGCGCTAGCCGGGGGCGTGGGTTGAGGTGGAAGGTGTCCCGATTCCAGCATCTGGTTCTCATCCCTCTCCCTGGCACGCGCGCGCCAGTGCTCCTCGAGCCCTTGGCGAGCCTCCTTGTCTGCCTCGCGTACCATCATAACCCGGTTCGTTCGCCAACGAACTGGGTCCATCGTGTTGAAATAACCGGGAGCGAGTCCTTCCAATGCCCATAGTTGACTGGTTTCTACCACAGTTCCGACTTCTGTTTGCAGCGCCCTCTCGACATAGCTCTCCAGCAGGGGGTGCCGGAGAAGTCGGGGATAATAACGTCCAGCGATCAGATTGAGCGACAGTACCGCCTCATGCTCAGCGGCGAGAATCGAGCGAAATTTAAATCCTTCAGGAGGGAGTGGAAGCGGGAATGGCGATGAAAGGATTGGGTGTGAAAGTTGTTCGTTGGGTGATCGTTCTTTGGATTTCGAATTCGTAGACGAGACCCCGTTGACGGCAGGTGCATTTCCCTGCCCAGCGGCGAGAGAATTAGCCCCTTGTTCGCTTGTTCCATTTTCCTGCATCACAGGGACCTCGACAGCCTTTCCCTTTCCCTTTCCCTTGCCTTTGCCGCCATCATCGCCGTTCGTGCCCTCGGTGGGTATATCACCCTCCCAGTCTTCATCTACCAGTTCATAGAGTGCCCCTGCAGCTCTACATTCCTTTCCGGTTGAACCGTCGGCTCTTGAGATGTCCGCAACGTAAAGTCCGTCGATACGCATGAATACTCCCCGAGTTTCCGCTCCCACCACCGCTTCACCGTCGCCCTCTAGAACACTCAACGTCTTCGTGTATTCCAATGCTTTGCGTGATGGGCCAGCGGGGGGCAGAATATTCTGTGTCCCTTTGGGAGCTATTTGTGACCGAGACAGCTTGAGCCGTACAAGCTCGTCGGTCCAGATCCGCTCGGCTCCCCACCATAATCCTTGATAGCGTGTTTGCGTTACTGTCTGGGTGAGTGCGATGGGGGGCGGAGCAGAAATGGAACCAGATTGTGGGTATGCTGACAAAGAGGATGGATTGCTGGTCTCTGCACTGCTAGCGGCGTTTGCGAGGTTCGCATTGAATGCCATAGTGGCATTCATCACCGAGTCAAGTGATGCACCAGGTTGGGCGCCAAGCGTGTTGCGCGAGGGTGGAGAAATATTGGGCGGCGGAACAGAGAATTTGTATTCCCAATCATCTGTCGGGGCCCAATAACCAGCAAGGTTGGCAGCGATTTGGACGGCGAGCGCATAAGCTGCAGCAGCCTCGACAAATGTGGATTGAGGTAAGAGTCGGAAGGAGTCTGTGTCAGTATTCATTTGTTCTAGGGGAACACGGTGGATCGCCTGGATGAGCTCATCTGAAGGTGCATGAGCTTGGTATGGAAGGACCTGATCTGCGGCGATATAATAAGAATATGGGATTCCCAGCAACTTCATCTTGTACGATAACGTCTGAATGACTGTCCAAGGTACTTCTTTATCTTCGGTGCTCGACCCTTTTCCGTTCTGTGTGGCTTCGTTTTGCGTGGCTTCGTTTTGTGTGGCTTGTGTGCTGTCATCAGGTTTGGCCCCGGTGAGCTGAACCTCGCCAGATGCTGGGTATCTTATTGCCTCGGCTTTCATCCTGGCTTCCTCGACTATGCCGGGCCAGAAGTTTATGGCATCCTTGTCACCCGAGAGGCCGCGTATCGGTGGCTGCAGAGCGCACCACAAAAGTTCCCCATCCCTATACCATTTTCTGAGGTGAATGCCCTCGGCATAGGCGGATCGTAAATCAGCGTTGCGCTCCCTGAGCATGTTTTGTTTCGGACCCTGTGCTTGCTTTACGGGGCGTGGAACACGACGGATAGCTGCATACGGCTTGGCTCGTTCACGAGCTGTGCGAGACGGCGCAGACGGAGCTGCGGCGGTGGCGGCGGTGGCGGCTGCGTGGGCAGAGGACTTTCCAATAATTTTACGTGGTGTTGCAGGGCCTGCAGACAACGGTGTAGATCGTCTGGGCAACAGACCCATGGACGAGGTGATCTCGCGCTGAGGCTTTTTGTTGCAGTACTTGCAGCTACAGTTGGAACGAGTGAGGGTTGGGTCCGTGAGGAGCCAGAGAGCATGAGGAATAAACTCAGGGACCGAACGGAACCGCCTGGTGTGACGTGAACCTGGGCGAAATGCTCTGATGAGGGGTATGAAAGAGGGAGACGAGAAGCCGTACCGAAAAGGTAGGCGTCATGTCGTGGAGCACTTGCTGGTCCTTTATTGTGATCAAACATCTGATAGCCAGCAGGCCAGCCACGGAGGACATAGGTTGGCCCGACTAGCGTTGCACAGGTGAGAAACGCGTCAGCAAGCAGATAGTGAAGACAAAGTACCCGGTTTCTTGAGTTGGAGCGCCAGACTTGCGCCGACTTCGCACCTCCACTTGATTGAGAGGCTCTCGTCGATGGGGACGGGTCGCATGTAGTTGACATGGCCCTCACTGTCCACGACGCGAGTGGTGTTGGTCGGCCACTGGCTGTCGTCGCCATCTGAGACGGGAAAGTCTATGTAGGTTGGGTTTGGTGGCAGCACATGCCCCGAGGAAACGGTTCGCGACATTAATGGACGAAATACCAGACAACGGACGAGCGAACGAAAAGGCCGTATTAGTCAGCGTGGACAAAACGAAACAACACATGAAACTCGTTACTACTCTTTCACTTTTGCCGCGATTATCTACGTCTTTGTCCAGATGGCATTGGCGTTAAACGACACGGCGAGAACGATACAACGTCCCTGCAGATCATCCACTTGTCCATCCCATACAGTCGATGTTTTGATTGGGTTCGCACATTCTTCATAAATACGAGAAAAGTCCTTAAGCCCCCCACTCTTGACTATCCTCCAACGCAACCAGTGCGTCGAAATAAACATCATTTGCTTCGGGGAACCAACCCCATTTCTCCACATCAACCCTGCTCTCTCCAGCTACCCCGACATCCACCTCGATTCCCTCTGCTTCCAGCAGCCGCTGCTGAGCATTGGGTCCGTGGGCGGAGATGACCCCCGACGTAGCAATGACCCGGTGCCACGCAACAGGCGGGTTCGTATGCGAAATGAAATTTACGGCTACAAACGGCTGGTCATGATGGAAAGCTCAATATTATGACGACAGACAGCACTTGCCTTCGCGCACCCGGTGCGCTTGACTAGGAAGGCCGAGGAATTTTGCAACCTGTCCTGGTTATGCAACGTATAAGTTGTGAGCTGGCTACAAAGTACAATTGCAATTTGCGACGAACCACACGTCATGACCTTTCCAGGCGGGATGGCTTTGATGATCTGATACACCTGGAGCATTCGGACCAACACATAGAACAAAATTTAAAGAGGACTCACTGTGAGATTAAAGTTCTGAGTACTGGGGTACAAGTTGCTGGTCATGTCTGCAATATACAGAGAGGGCCGGATGCAGTATGGACCACGGAAACCAGTATCGGTCCGTGGTGAGTTGGGGTGCAATTAATTATGACTGAGATCTATTTAAATTCTGTGTGGAGTTATGTCAGGTCATATAACAGACAAAAAAATTGACAAGCTTCTGGTGCTGCGATGACTTGCAGGGGAAGATTTGTTTCTGTTGGAACGACATAGCCACAAATAGGTGCAAGCTACGCTCGGCCTCGTCAAGCCAGATTATACTAGAACGATAGTATATTAGCCAGGACGTAGTTCAGGGGACAGAAAGGATGCTCTATCCCCCACCATCCCGTCTGATCTTTGAAGTCATACGTCCGGCTTCACACACTTCTCACAGGTTATGAGCCCTGCCGCTACTCGGCGCTATCATGATTGGCATCTACATAATACATTATGGTCTATTGACAAGAACCACAACCGTATGTTTCATCACCTCACCATTTTCACATCATCCCATAGGTCCACAGAACTCCGAGTAGCGAGGCACACAAGATTACAATCATTCAAGTACTAGACAACATGTTAAACCCAGGAAGAAGAAAATGTTATGTCTCGAGACCAACTCACGTACTGAGGACAATTCATCAGCACCCATGTATGCATGACACCACATCAGATGACATGGTGACTGCCCCAAAGGGGACAAGTCACGATGACATGATCTTATATATCAAACCAAGAACCCACGTGTGTTTGTGGGACATGCGCATCGACTATCACCTTGATGAGGAATAATGAATGTGCTTGACACAACACCATACCGTCGACTCAAAGAGAGCGGAGTCAAGACAACCTGAAAGCGCTGCACTGCCGGGAGATAGGGCGTGCTACGAAAACTGCACACAAACAATCAGTAAACTCGGCACATCAAAACAGAAATCTCATACACGAAAAACATACTTGTGGGATATAAACCAGCGACAAGGACAAAGCACCAAGCGAGCCTCTGTCCAATGCCGCTAAGTAACCAAGGTGACCATAATAAAAGGACATCAATAGCTGCAGAGCACCCGAAAGGCCCCGTTAAAGGTCGACAAAAACCAGAATGCCAGATGAGCCAGATGACGAGAGAACGGCGCCAGGCGAGCTCCTGGGCGACAGAATGGCCACGGAGATGAGATAAATAGCGACGTCGATAATACGAGCGCGTCGAGTCAAAGAAACCGGCCAGCAGGCCAGTCAACCGGGAGCAGACGGCGAGAGATGACAAAGGCAACCGGGAGCGCCAAAGCGATGGCGATGACACAGACGAGATGTGCAGCGACTTGATACAAGTCGACAGGGTGGCGCTAGCTGGAGCTACAGCGCGTCAGCACGATAAGCGCGAGCGCATGACGTTCGACATACTTGAGACATCCACAACGTCTACCATAAATTCCAAGCTGCCTTCAGACGTGTTGATCCACCGTGTCGACGAAAACAACTCGAAATGTGACCTAGAACGCCCTGGTAGCAGGATCGAAAGGCCTTAGTCTGGTCAAAAGACCAAAGTGCACTTCCGGAAGCAACACAATGAAACGTCGTTACAAACGCTTCACGGCATTGACGGTGCGCCGTTGGCAACGTTCAATGCCGACATGATGACATGCACCGGTCAACCTGTTCGACATCGCCCGGATCCACATAATCGTCGCAGCGCGAAGAGTAGTGAGGGGCAACACTTACTACATGCAAGCACGAGAGGGGCAGAGCAAACGAGCGAACCGGTCAAATTTTCGACGACCCCATCAAACATGCTCAAATTTGGTCCATCGATGATGTGACTTGCTGAGCACTGAAATGACCGGCATTCCATGGGCTTGGTGTCAAAGGTCGTAGTAGTAACTTACACTGTGACAGGGAAATGTTTAATGACCGAGGAAATGCGCGGCTTTGTCAGCTGTACTTGGGCTCAGTAGTACAACTACTCACTCAATCAACATACGTTCGATGCTCATCAACGTTTCCACCTGCTAGCCCCTTGGATGCCTACTAGCACGGAAAAGAACACGGAAGAGGAGTCAGTAGAGCTCAGGCGGTTCAGGGAGGTGTGGAGGGAGGAGGTACGACGGCGACGGGAAGAACAACAGGGCGCTACAGCAGAGCCTAATCAACACATTGAACACAAGGTCCCCTCTCCCCAGACAGCTCGGTTTCATCCATCTCGCGCCGCTCCGCCAGCAACCGAAGCCAAGCCGCCAACGAGGTCGGTTTCCGGCGCTCCTCCTCAAAAGGCACTACATACGTCCCACAATCAGAGCCCTCTGAGCGGAAGCATTGCACGTGCTGTCGAAATCTATCGCAGCGCTGTGCGGCACGAGCAGGAAAGCGACTTGGACGAGGCGTTGAGATTGTATCGTCAGGCATTCCGACTCAATTCAGATGTCGATCGTGCCTACTTCAAGGAGGAGCAGAGGCTGCAGAAACTAGGTTGCTCTACTGTCAGACCGAGTCACAAGAAGACAGTATCTGCCAGCAGAGAAGGGACCGAGGGCAAAGGCAGTCGCGCCGCGCCGCCTCCGGAAGGCAAAGAGTCGGTGCAGGCGAATGGGATTCTTTCCAAGGTTCTGCGGGATTTCCCAGAAATGTTGACATTTGAGCCAGAGGATGACCGCGATGGTGCACCGATCAACATGGTTCCGGAGGAGTTGCTATTGTACATCCTGCGCAATCTCGATACGACGACTCTGGAGCGTTTCGCAACTGTGAGCCGTAAGGCGCGCATCGTTAGTCTCGACCCGTCAATATGGAGGTATGGCTATCACTCATCTCAGAATACAAAGCTGACCGTCTCCGATGATACACTGTTAGGGACTTTGTTTACTTGGCATATAAACCACCACAAGTTCCCGAGACTGTCCCTGTAGAAACGATAGTCGATGGGTATGGTTCCGACTATCGGCAAACATACATCGAGCATCCAAGATTGAGATTAGATGGCGTATACATCGCCGTATGCCACTACGTGTGAGTTTCTCGTGTCGCATCCCATTCAACAGAGAATGATGCTCGTCATAGTCGACGGGGTCTCGGCGAAAGCGCCTGGGTCAACGTAGGTCACAAACGCTGGCCCCCTGCGAGTACCGCTCATGCAAAGGTATAGGTCAGCCACCTCATTACATACCACCGCTACCTGTGAGTGGCCCCCGCTCCGCCTCAAGGTGGTGCTGACGCACCTCAGTCGGTTTTTCCCAGACGGACAGGTTCTCTCCCTACTGGCTAACGAGGAGTACCAACCCTCACTCGTCATACCCATGCTCAAACCCTCGTTACGTATGAAGGTGCCGCTCTCATCCGCGCTTCCAAAACCAAATTGCTCACTCGCTCGCCGTAGGGATTCTATACCGGCGACTGGCGACTCGAGGGCTCGAGTGTCCTCATCACCAACCTCGTCGAGAGACACCCACACGCGACGCACACGCTTGCTCATCCCTCGCACCACAACCACGTGCCTCAGCCGACGCGATACAATTTCCAGATGACGCTTGCGCTGCGATCCAAACCGCTCGGTCGATGGAACAAACTCGACCTTGTCTCGTACGAGTCGGTGAACATCGAGGATGGAGAGGTCGCGCCGCTACCTTTGAAGCACGAACGGTCGTTTTGGTTCTCCAAGGTCAAGAGTTGGGAGGGTTATTAGCTGAGCTCGCCTGCTATGGCTCGTGCCGTGAGCCGCGGCGATTCTTCCCTGTACTAACGCCATATTTGACCATCTTTGGAGCATGATTGATGCTAATATGATTTGTTTTTGCATTCCTTATCATGGGTTTGATGGTTGACATCAAACTCGAGATCAAATCGTGTGAGCTCCAACATGAGCAGAACAGACGATCGATCGAACCACAGAATAAAGAAACTTGTCCATATGATACAGCTACGATCGAGCTACGATAACCCATGTACTTCGATTACTTCTGTCCCTTAAAAGACTTTCTACAACTACTACTGCCAGATCAATCTCGCAAGTTTTTCCAGTAAACACGAAGATGTAGGGGGGTGGATGATAGGGAACGGTGCGGGGACGAAACGAACGGACGCCGAGACGAGAGGAGGGGTACCACCAACGCAGAGAACCATGGGCAAATCCAGAACAACGGTTTCCCATCCGGACCACAGAAAACACAATAAGATGCAAGAAAATACGTGGGAGACGACTAAACAAGATAACGCGACGCGGCGAAAAAGGGTATGGTAAACATGAATGCCATCGTAAGCAAGACGTGCGACAAGTGTCAAAGGTCGTGGAGGGGAACCTAGGATCGTAATGTTTCGTGTCTCGTCGGAGAGAAGGGTGATTAGATTGTCGCCTTGTAACGAGTGTGGTGAATGTGTTTCTGGGTCTCGGGTCGAGCATCGAATGGAAAGCTCGTATTCTCTGCAATGGATAGAGGAAGCGCGTGGTGGATAACGCAAGCGGCTCATGCCGCGCTATAAAGGAACAGATTGTTCGTTGCAGCGATCTGCATCACATCAGCCTCGCGTCTGAGTGATAGAAAAAATGTCACTCACAGCGATCGTGTTCTCCCTCGGATGCCAGCTCGCGTGGAGAATTTTCTTGTTAAAGTCTAGTGTTTCCATTTGCATCGCATCTCTCAGACCACCTGGTCGACCGTTCTTTAGCCCATTCTTGTTCGGTAGTGGCCCACCCATCTTCTTCGCCTTAAACGCGGACTTGTCAGCTTGCAGGACCACGTCACCGGTTGTCTCTGTGTCAAATATCCGGAAGAAGTTGTGGTACGATCCGGTGAGGACGTGTCTGTGAGATAAACGAGATCAAACGTCATTTATATAGGCAAAAGGGGTGTACGCACTTGTCATCGCCACCCCAGCTACACTCAAACTTGTCGAAAATGCAATCGTTTTCGTACAGGTCACAGAGCTTCCCGCGGAGGTGGTCGTGTATGGGAATCGTCTTTATCGGTCGAGACTCCATATTAATATCCCAGATCTTCAGGGACAGGTAGTCCCTCGATAGGATGTACCGCCCGTCATGACTGAATTTGACATCGGATATAGAGGAGATGATTTCAGAGAAGAATGAGCGTGCTGATGGATCCTCCTCCTCTTCGAAGCCTGTAAAACTCAATGAGAAGGGTGACTCATGGAACTCTGCCCAAGGACACACATTTTGCGTGACGATCACAGAGCGCCGAGTCACGCATGTCCGCAAGCTTGATGTTACTCTTTGAGCTCGAGTACATGAACAAATTGCAAAGTTGTGGATGGAACTCGGCAGCGGTGATAACTTCCGTGAGTTCCTCCATGTTGACAGGTTTAATGTCTACGATATCTACATAGCAGGGTGAATGGTCACGCGATTGTAAAAGCTGGATCGGACACGTACTGAAACTCTGATCGCTGATGCCCAGGTTCCACAGATTGACACGGAGATCGTCCGCGGAAATGTAGGTTTCCTGGTCGGAATTTACGGAGATGGAGTGGATATGGTATGCATGTGCATTAGCGTAGACTTTCCGTGGGATGGCGGCAATGATATTGTCCTGTTGTACCATGCGCGGAAGTTTGAGATGTGAACGTGATCTGGGCGGTGTGATGGGTCTCTGGCCCTCGTAATGGTTTGATTCTGAGACGACACGCAGCGCTTTTTCAAACACTTTCCAGAGCTTGACCGTTTTGTCTGGGAAAGCCGAGAAAGCTGAACCGGCAGCGATGACAGAAAGAGAGAAAGCGCGTACCGTTGGTGGACAACAGGAAATGAGCATTGTTCTGCCGTTTGCACCATTTGATCTTGTTGATCTTTTCCTCGATTTCTAGTGACTTGAGGTAGTCGAATTCTGGTTCATGTGATTGAAATTCGGTATAGAACTTGTATTCACAGCCTTTTTTCTGCATGAGCGGTGGTCGATGTGGTGTAGGGTGGGGTGGGGTGGCAATCGGAGGGAATCAGCTGCGAAAGCGAGCGAGCAATGATACCCACCGACTCGTTCCGCTCAAAGAGGACGACGCGGCCACCCTTGTCGCCCGTTGCAAGGTAGTTTCCCGTTGAGTCGAACTCGACGGTGGATATGATGTCGGCTAATCGGGGTAGGAGGATGAGGAATCAGGACAGAGAGCGAGGGTGCCGTACCTTCTGTGATGTCCTCCACCTCGCCCTTGTCGCCGAAACACTGGGCAAAACGCCAGCCACCTGAGCCTGAGGAATCGATGTCCATGATGGTAGGTTGAGAGGGTCTGTGCGCGATGTCGTGAAGATTGTCTGAGTCCAGTTGTGAGCAGCCAGCGGACCTTGTCTGACACCCCTCCAAATGTGCTGCCATTTGTTGTGCCCTTGTTTGGTTGCACCACCACACAACAGCCAATAATCCCGACTTGTACCGCATCTTCAACAACAATGTCCATCGCTCCCATTACCGGTAAACTCAGAAAGGGCTTCTGGCGCGATATATCATTCGCTCTCGGCCTCGGTGTCAGCGCGGGCTATGCGTATTGGTACGCCTCTCGTCCATTGTTTTTTTCTCTGTCTCACACGGAACAAGGTATGGCTACCATCTCAAAGCAGGTATGATTTCACCCCATGCATCGCATAACCCGTGCTCAATCGTTACAGTGCAACGCCGTGAGGAGTTCTACCTAAAACTCGAACAGGAGAGAGCACAGGGTCAAGCAGCATGATTGTTATGGTCCGATCTTGCTGGAGTTGGCTTCCCACTCCACCGCAGCTGTACAAATTCACCACCACTAGAATACACGCTTTATTGTCTTTGCTCCATTCCTGTGATGCACAGACTAGCCTCCGTTAAGGTATAAATAAGGCACGGGTAGGCTGCATCAGATGCATAATGAGAATGAACATAATCTACGGTGCACTCTGTCCAAGCTAACATTAAAACTGTTCCAACCAAATGAATAAACAAATTATTTGAGCAGACCAAGTCTTTTGAGCTCCTCGCAGCTGGGAAATGTCTCCGCTTCGATACGCTTCACCTTCTCCCAGTCCGTCCCGATACCAAAGAAGCCAACCTCGCTCTCCTTCCGTCTCTCCCGCTTGTTGAGGTCTCGCTGACATTGCGCGTACAGACTTTGCGTATACACTTGCTCGACGTTGGATTCAAAGCGAGAGAGAGCAGAACCCTGGCGGTACTGGCCCGCTGCGACGTCGGCAGCGATGTTCGGGTGTCCGTAAAAGTTGCGCGAGTTGACATAGTAATTTATGTGCAAATTATTCGTTTGCCGTTCGAGATCATATCTCGACGTCTTCGAGAATTGGAACCCAGGGTCCGGAACAGAAGGCGTCGAAAGCATGTCGGGAAGCATGGACAGGAAGGAGAAAGCGAAAATGATGATGAGGGGGAGGAGTTGCATGAATATTGACCGTGCCTGGGCTGGTTCGCCCTGTGCAGCTCCTTGTGGACGTCCGTTCATATGCACGCGCGTTGTCCGGAATCCACCAGGTCCAAAGCTCGCAGTGAACATGGGCCCGCCGAATGGGCCGGGTCCGAAAGCGACGCCATTCATCCCCATACCACCACCAAAGAACATGTTGAATAGGTCTTCAGGGGACATTTCACCCTCGAAACCGCCAGCGAACGGTGAGGCTGATGAGAAACCGGGCGAGAAACCAGACGGTGACATGCCGCCAAATCGTGATTCTGGGTCGGAGCCATGTTGGTCGAACGCAGCTCGCTTTTGTGGATCTGATGATTGGGTCAGGATGTGAACGAATCAAAGAAACGATGTACGTACCTGATAGGACCTGGAACGCCTTCGAGACCACTGCCAAGTAAATCAGCTGAAACGTACGACGAAGAGAAACGAGTCTAGTGTGACCTACTTTTGAAAGCCTCATCGGCCCCCGGCGCTCCGTTCTTGTCAGGATGCAGAGCAAGCGCGAGCTATCAAGAGTTCATCTCAATAACCCACCCTCGGCTGACTAGCAACGTGTATACCTTTCGATAAGCCTTCTTAATATCAGCCTCTTCACACTCCTTCTTGACGCCCAGGATCCCATAATAATCCGTAGGCTTGCATGCCCGGACCCGCTTCACGAGGTTCGATTGCTCCGAGGTATACTCCCTCTTCTCCCCGTTCATACCTCCCGCCGTCCCCTCCGCCTTGGTATCGCCCCGGCGTCTCGTCCCAGTAGCCGAAGGATGCGTCTCTGTCGATGACGATGGCGCAGTCGTCGCATTCCCATTGCTCGTGCCGGTACTGGAAGATGGACCAGCCGACTCGGAAGCAGCAGCAGCGGATTCAATGGACTCCTTGAGTAACTCTGCTTCCCGCGTGGCGAAAAGAGAGAGCGATTTTTGGCAGAATTTCCGTGCGGCGGGAAAGTTGCCTGCGTCCCTGTGCTTCTGGGCGATTCTCAGGCATTTGAGGGCCTCGTCTTTGTTGCTCTCCATCGTGACGAAGCTGCGCGCGCACGAGTGATGGAGGGACGATGAAACCTTGACTTGGCCAGACTGGGTTGGGTAATGAGACGTGGTGAGAACTCGGCACTAGGAAACAGCTTCGGCACGACTCCACGTCGCCAAGTTATAATTGGTATAAAAACGAAGTATGTAGATTAACACGAACAGTGTATTATTATTGAGATGGTATCAAATTCTAGTAGACTCCAGGAATAAACTTGTACTTCACGATGGAACAGTATCGTTCCCAGTCATTTCCGTATTTGATCGAGCAGCGCTCAAAGTCCCGGCCACAGCGATGAATGAGAACCGTGATGAAAAAGACGGAATAGAAATACGGAATGATGGTCGCTCCACCAATGACCACACCCCAGCAGAAGGACATCACCCAGTCGGCGACATAGTTCTGAGCTAGATGTCAGACACGTTTATGCAAGGTAGTACGAAACATACGGGTTTGCGAGAGTATCTCCACCAGCCACTAACCAAGAGGCGGTTGCTGTGAACGACTTTAGATGGCACATAACACGTAATTGATGAGCGACCTTACCCATGGGCGGTTTGGATGCACTCTGGATTCTTCAGGGTACCCCAAGGCAGCTGAGGGAAGGTATTACGGAACTTGGTAATCCCCTGAGTCTGCATTTTGAAACGGCTCTTTTGCGACATAGAAGTATCCCAGCTGTAGAGTCGCATAGTTAGAGAATAAATGGACTCAAGTAAGTGGAAACCTTACATGTAGTACGCAGTCAGAAGTGTCGAGAACAGCAGGACGTAAACTGGAGTAGAGAATTGGTACTTGGAAGGGTCATGTGAGGCCATGTAAACGACAGAGTACACGTATGTCTAGATAAAGGTTAGCGCTTGGATCTGCATGTCAAGAATGGCTAGAGCGTACGAATGGGACACCGGCAAAATTCCAGAAAATAACCATGAAGCCCCACTTTTCGTGGAACATGTCCCAGGTTTGAGGAATACATTCCTCTCCTTTCCCACTGTGTAGGTGTGTTGAGAGAAAACTACCTTCGAAATCAGGGATACGCACCAAGCGTTCAGATAAAGCCAAGTAGCCAGGATCATGAAGGCCATGTTCTGGTCATGGTAGGTAAGCAATGGGTATCGTCAAGCGAGATGAGACTTACGGGCGTGACATATCCATACTGTTCGTACTGATGGCACCCACCAGAGACTGCCAAGAAGAAGACAATGACCCAAGGAATTCGGACCTCTGCCCACATCTTGAGGTCAATCGGGCCAATGCGAGGGTTCAAGCAAGCACCCATAAAGACGTCGTAAATGAAATTGTTGGACATGCGAATCTGGTTACCGGTTGCGACGGTGAGGAAGTACATTCCAAAGGAGACTGCGAAACCGTATATCATCGCAACGGACATGATATGACCATAGTTGGTGATGATTTCTGTGAGCCGGAAAATGTTAAAATAGTGGAGCAGAGCAGCAGTGATCATCGTGATGTAGATGGACCAGAGAGCATTGCAGTTGTACATCAGCGTCTTGTATCCGAGCGAAGGGACTGGGAGTCCTTCCTGCTGGTAACCTGGCACAACCCAAGCGAGAAAGAGTTGATAGGCGATGAGACCGGTGTAAACCTTCCAGGCATAGCCATTCGGACTGGCATCCTTGGAGAAATCAAACGAGGTCGTGTCCGAGACTGGCAAAGAACTTACATCGCGGACGTGAACCCACATGCGGTGGAGGAAGGGCACGACGTCATCAACTGAAGTAGGTGCAACGAGTTTCCCGTCATAGAACCAAAGACATATCCAGAGGTAATACATTAGTAAGGGAAAGCCAACCATCATGGCGGTGACACCCCATGGACCACCGAACTCGTATCTGGAGGGCGCGTGAGCACGGGTGGTAAACGGTGTTGGTTATGACACTCACGTTTGGTGCTGGTCCAAGAGCTGGTCGGTTTTACGACCCTCATCTGTGGGGCCGGCAGCTGAGCGTTGCGTGTCGACGCTGCGCTGCCTGAGCTCGTTATTGGTGCCGCCGTATGAGCGCGACATGCTGGTCAAAGTCGAACGATACGAACAAACTCGGTTCAGAATTTTAAATTGGGTTGATTAGCGCCGCGGGGTCTGAAATTAAATTTCAAGCGCCTCTCATAAATTAAAATACCTTCAAATGGAAATTTCCAAGTTGCTGACAAACGACGACGACGACAACCTTCCCTCCGAACTCGACCGTAGGAGATACTATAGTGTTTTGTCCATGGCCTCGTCTGTGTTCTACAAATTTAAATCTCAAAGGGACGAGTCAAGGGTGACTTTTGATGGCACTGCAATCTCTGTGTTTGACCTGAAAAAAGAAATCATCCTTGCTAACAACCTCGGTAAGGCCAATGACTTTGATCTCTACGTCTACGACGCGTCCACCAATCAAGGTGCGTCCTCCTCTCCAGCCTTGCTCTCCAATTCCTGACCCGATTTCCTCAGAATACAAGGATGACTCGCAACTCATTCCCAGGTCATCCTCGGTTGTCGTAAAACGCATGCCCTCTCAACGTCCAGGAAAGGGCAAGGCAGCCATGTACATCGCTGGCACCAATGGAAGTACATCTGTTCCCACATCTGAGCCCGTTCAGAGACCGGGCGGCGGCGGCGGA
>JBBPMA010000074.1:37850-58338 GCA_038090075.1 Xanthoconium purpureum
GTTGTCGTAAAACGCATGCCCTCTCAACGTCCAGGAAAGGGCAAGGCAGCCATGTACATCGCTGGCACCAATGGAAGTACATCTGTTCCCACATCTGAGCCCGTTCAGAGACCGGGCGGCGGCGGCGGCGGATGGCACAAGGGTGCCATGTCGAAACGCTTCGACGGCAGAGAAGAATCCTCGCCCTCCAAAGCTTCAGCCCCCGTACGTAGTCGTTCTAAAATGAACGCACCGCTCGCCGATCGGCGAGTCTTACACTCTCCGCAGTCAAGTACTGCAGTTACCATTCCGAAGAACTCGGTCACAAAGGAAGACGAAGCTGTTGCAATGGCAGCCATGTTCCAGGCCCAGACGGCCAACTGGGAGGAAACCCAGGAAAAGATGTCTCAGTTGGTATCTCGTTTACGCGGTTCTTCTGATTTGTGTAGTAGAATGAAGTCTCATAACATGACTTTTGTTTTGCCCTTTGATCGAAACAGTGCTGTTCGAATATATAATAATCCTCGAGGAACATCTTTCGGTCGCGGTGGCAAGCCTTCTGGTCACCAGTCCCATGCTCCCGATCGTCCTTTGCCACCATCGTATGTGTGTTACCGTTGTGGCCAGAAAGGTGAGTCGTCATGACTTTCTCATCTCGATGTTGTCTCATGTTCTTCCAGGGCATTGGATCCAAGACTGTCCAACGAATAGCGATCGCGAGTTCGACAACAAACCTCGTATCAAGCGAACCACGGGTATCCCACGCAGTTTTCTCAAGGCGGTGGAGAATCCGAACAAGGGCGAGATTGCCCAGGGCGTGATGGTCACGCCTGAAGGAGGCTATGTCGTCGCTCAACCCGATTCGTAAGTCGCTGGATTTCACCATTAGAAAGAAGTCACTCATTCTAGTAGAGCATCATGGCAAAAACATGTATCTCGGTCGAAAGGCCCTTCCGTAGCAGACGTCCGAGAACGACCTCCGTCAGACCCTGCACTCGCTTGTCCAATAGACAAGAGACTGTTTCGTGATGCCGTGAAAACGCCGTGTTGTGAAACCACTTACTGCGAGGAGTGTATCCAGACTCACCTTCTCGAGCGAGACTTTGCTTGTCCAAAGTGTGGCAAGAAGATCCCGTCTCTTGACAAGTTGATCATGGATAAGCCTATGCGAACAAAAGTAGCGGATCACATCGATAAGGTGATTGAGCAGAGCAGAAAAGAGATGGATGAGGACGGTGTAATGAGCACCAGTGCGGTAGTCGGTGAACAGGTGTGCAATATTCATGCTATTATTCGAAGTCGTGATGCTGACCTTCTCGCAGACACCTCAAGGGGACGGTTCTACCATCGATGATTTCTATTCCGATCAACAGGCAGGCATTGGCGTCCAAATGATAGTCGACAGCATTCCTCAGCTCCAGGCTCAAATCAGCCAGTTATCCATAGTGATGCAAAACACCTCACTACCCCACCATGTGCGACATTCTTCAGAGATGAAATATCACCAGCTTCAGATGCAGCTTCAACAAGCCCAGGCTCTCGCGGCGACTCTTGCAGTCGCAACTACCCTGCAGCAGCAGCAGCAACAACAACAACAACAGATGCAAAACACCGCTGGTGTGGTAGGCTATAACATGGCAGGGTACCAGCAAACAGACTCGCAATGGACAAACTCGTTTACGAATCAACAGCCTGCTGGTCAAGATTCTGCATACCAGCGATTACCGCTCAATAATAGACGACGAAATCTGAAACGGGACCGCCCGTCAGACTTTTTGGAGGTAGGCGGGGAAAGCGATAGCAAGGTTCCACGATACTGGGAATGAGATTTTATTCTTCGACCTTTCTAGACCTTTCTCTAAACCCAATGGCTGCATTCGATAACGTTCTGCACAGAATAGACCGATTTTTATTTAGGACTGGGTTTGTAAGGTGGCGTGACTTTTCAAGAGTGGCGTGACAAAGCGCGTACGTGACTCGAATAAAACACGCCGCAGACGCGTTTGACGTTTGAACTGCTCGATCATGACCAAGGGGACATCGCTTGCCAAAAAACAAAAGTCCATCACTTCGTTCTTTGGTGGTGGCGACAGGAAGCCCGCAAAACCAGGGATCAAGAAGGCCGGAAAGTCAGCGAAGAAAAGTGATGACGAGTCTAGCGAGGAGGCGGCCGAGGACGATGTAGAACCCGAGGTTTCTGACGAAGATGAAGGTCCTGCACAATATTCCAAGACGGACGGCAAGATTGAATCTTCCAGCCTCCCACCTCTTCACCACATATCTGCCATGTTTTCCGACCTCGTCTCCCACATTCCTCAGATCAAGGCAGTCGCAGAACGCGTCAAAGGCAGAAAACTACGCGTCGCTACCATGTGTTCTGGCACAGAGTCTCCTCTTCTCGCTCTAGAATTGATATGCCAGTCTATCCAGGAGCAATATGGCATGTCGCTGGAGTTTGAACACGTATTCTCATGCGAAATAGAGCCATTCAAGCAGGCGTACATCGAGCGCAATTTCAGACCACCCCTGTTGTTCCGCGATGTGTGCGAACTCGGAGATGCGGAAGCGTGTGTGCCATCGTCAAGTATCTTGGTGGAATTCTGACATCGTTTCACAGGACGACCGCATATGGCGCATTAGCCCCTGTACCTGGCAATGTGGACATACTCATCGCGGGCACGTCTTGCGTCGACTACTCCAATCTCAATAACGAGAAGAAAGGAATCGACGCAGGAGGAGAGTCAGGGCGAACGTTCCACGGCATGATGTCTTGGGTTAAAAATCATAGACCGCCTCTGGTCCTTCTGGAGAACGTCTGCTCCGCCCCATGGCCCGCTGTCAAGAATTATTTCGAGCGCCAGAATTACAGTGCCGAATTTATGCGACTGGACACCAAACAGTTTTACATTCCGCACACTCGCACCCGTGTCTATCTCGTCGCTATCGACAAGCGGTCATCCCACCTGCCAGCCGAGTGGAAGAATTGGGTTACAAACAAACTTAAACGCCCTGCTTCGTCGACTTTAGATGCCTTCCTTCTCCCGTCAGATGACTTGCGCATTCACCAAGCTAGAGAAATGCTCGTTCGATCTGGTGGGATGTCGGACTCCCGCAGTGGACGAATTGATTGGACGAGGTGTGAATCCAGACACGCGCGCGCCAGACTCGAGGAGGCTTTAGGTCCGAAACGACCCCTGACTAACTGGGAAGAAGGTGAGCTTCTAGCATTTGTTTGCGATCAAGTTGTCTGAACTTCGTGAATGTAAGGTGGTGCCTGTCGTCTGCCCGACTTCGCTTGGCAAGATTGGGGAGTACGGCAAGTCGAGCGTGTTTGGGATTTGATGGACATCAATCACCTTCGTTCTGCTAAAATCGGCGTCGATCCATCCTACAAATCGTGAGTGCATGAGTCAAATGGCGTGGGTGATGTAGTCCGCTTACATCCATCTCAGATTTGTCTGGAATCTATCGCAAAACGTTGATCGTTCTACTGGTTCGAGCAAGATGGGTATATGTCCATGCCTTACCCCATCCATGATCCCATATATCACCAACCGCGGTGGACCTATGGTTGGCGTTGAAGCGTTAGCTATGCAAGGTCTTCCAGTGGACAAGTTGCTTCTTACGCGAGAAAGTCAGGACGAACTCGCCGATCTTGCTGGTAACGCCATGTCTTCAACAGTCGTGGGGTCCTGTATACTTGCTGCATTGGTTGTCGGCAAGGACCTTCTGAAGGCCGGAGATGATAAGGAGACTTACGAGATGAAGAAGCTGAATGTTGCATCTCAAGCAGAGGATGATGTTATGGACGTTGATTCCACTCCAAAGACCTCTGTGGAAGACCACATTTCTGGCCTTGAGCAATTGACCGAACAGCCGCTGGACCTGTCCACGGTGAATACGGACTCATTGAAGGATGTTCTCGAGCGCGCGACCCAAAGTGTTCGGCTCTGCATTTGCGAAGGTCGCAAGGACATCACAACAAGGGAGCTGCTTCGTTGTCAAGACTGTGGCTCGTCTTCCTGCAAGAAGTGCGCTGGACGTCCCGAACACAACTTTGAACCGCTCGATGTTCAAACAGTCGCACGTGTCCCACCTGGGACTTTCGTCAGGCAGCTCAAATCTGTTCTACCTATGTGTTTGTCGATCGTCGATACCACCGCAGAACTTCTTGACAACCTGAAATCCGCTGCCAACGTAACTATACCTGAGAAGCGTTGGGTTAGTTGGCGTTCTGCGGTTGTTCGGGCCACCGGCTCGGAATTACGTTTCGTCGAGCTCAAGAGACAAGAAGTCTGGTCTGCGGTTTACCAGTCTACAGCGGCCTCCCTCGAGTTGTACCTCGACCCTAAGCAGACGGAGTGGCGACTGTATGGCATCCCTCTCGAGAGTGAGCCCGCGAACGCAGAAATCCGTCGTCTGCTACAGCTCCCTATCGCCAGATTCAAATGCGAAGGCGGCCTGTTGCAAGGTCACTGGCAGTTCGCCTTACCCTACAATGGCGAGATCACTCTGACTGTGACTGGCAGCAAGACGCTTGTGCCTTCCTGGGGGTCTCGGCTTGGCTTATTGGGGGAAGAATTCAGGGAAGCTCGTGTTCATTCGCATCTGAAGATCTCGGTGCCTGCAGAGAAAGTTTCCTTACTCGATCATGACATCTCCGGGACGTATGCTCTCTTGGACAGGTGCGGTACCGCCTGTGGCGCTCTTCACAAGCGCGAACCTACTCCCGGAGATGACGGACTTCCGCCGTTGTTTATGATGCTCGACCCTACACGGTGCGGTGATCCTAAAGACGACGCATTCGTTTTCACGACTACCATTCGGAGATATGACTATGGCGAGTTCCGACCCATTGTTTGCAGACTCGCTGGCTCGTGGAGACAGTCGGACATTCAAGGAGATCAACCAGTCGCATGCCATATTCCCCTGCTATGGGTGTCTTCGGACAAAGTATCACTCCAGGTGAGCTTGGATTGGCTTCTCCGCCTTTAGTAGGGCTGATGAATTTTGTAGTCTTCACAGCTTACCGGGGCACATTTCGCGGTTCCTCGGGGTTCGCTGGAAGTGGCTGTCAACACAGATGCCTGTGCCAGAGCTGTTGCTCTGTTGTCTTGCACAACACCCCTTCCCGATGATGCTGGTCCCGAGTGGCCTCGCCAAGAATGGAGGGAAGTCGACAAGCTTAACGAGCGCACGACATTCAGGTCATTGGCTTGGCTGCTCGAACGTATTCGGCACGTCGACGATAATCTACAGACGTGGCAGACGACGGACATGCCCGAGGATCTGCATCAATGCCAGCGGTGTGCTCCGACACCTCCCACCATCAAGTGGAGCAAGACTGGAAAGAAAGTTGTCGCCATGGAGGATCCACAAGAAGCTGGGCAATATGAGCGCGATCTGAAGCTTCGTCCCAGTCCATTCGTCGCTCAACTGCGTATGGAAGAGAACATCGGCGTGGTCAAAGTTGGCCTCAACATTGCTTCGTTGCTGCACCGTGCCTTGTCCCGCCTTCCTTCGGATAATCGTCCCTCTCGACCCTCACTATCATGGCGTTTGGACACTGACTTTGCTCCCGCTGTCAAGATTCAACTCCCGCCGTTCACGCTCAAGAGTAACAAAGCTGACTCAGAACACGATCAGCCACCCAATTTCAAGCTCAACCTTCGGAAGGAGCAATTACGCTCCTTGACCTGGATGCTCGAGCGGGAGGCTCTTGATGCCACTCCATTCGTCGAAGAGGAAATCTCGGAGGCAATTCTCGAGCCTCTGGGTTGGCGTGCAGAGGGTCGTGCACAGAGACCTGTCAAAATCAGAGGTGGCGTCCTAGCCGATCAAGTTGGATACGGGAAGACCGCCATTACCCTCGGTCTCGTCGATTGCTCCTATCAAAAGGTCAAAAAGGAATTCGAGAGCAAAAAAGACATCCCTGGCAAAGTACCTGTCAGAGCTACGCTGGCTATCGTTCCACCGCACCTTACCCGGCAGTGGCAGTCGGAATCTCAAAAGTTTGCGCCGGGCCGCTTCAAGAATGTGGTGGTTATCTCCACTGCCACGAACATCAACTCATTGACCATCGAGGCGGTCCAAAAAGCTGACTTGGTTATTGTCGCGTCGAACTTGTTCCAGAGTACAGTTTACCTGGGAAACCTCGAGGCCTTCGCGGCCGGCGGCACTCTCCCAGCTCAGGACGGTCGTTACTTCAACGCTCGGCTCGAGATATGTCTGGAAGCATTGAAGAAGCAAGTGGAACGTCTAAAGAACGATGGCCCCAACGATGTCATGAAAACAATACGGGATGCACGCAGACGGGGTAAGTTACTTTTTTTTACTTCCGCCTCAGTTGTAGCGGTTGACATTTGCTTCAGAGGAAGAACTGGAAGCTCAGCATTTCGTCGCACCAAAACGTCTCAAGGGCAAGACTTACGCGCTCGCTGCGGAGAAGAAGGACCAAGAGACGAAACCTAACGCTAAGCCGAGTATTTTGAAAGAACACTTTCCTGCCAAGCCTACGCGGGAGGGGAAAATGCCCGAGGTCGTCCTCAGCGCCTCCAGCTCAAAGAAACGGAAGGCTGAGGAGACGGACGACACCTCAGATGGGGAAGACGCTGTATCCAGGCCGAAGCGAGGGAGCACAAAGAAACCCATCATTGTTGATTCCGACGACGACGCGGAGGGCGATGATGGCAGCGACTACAAGGATAAAGGCGCAGAAGACGAGCCCGAAGAAGAACCTAGCCTCAGCGAGGACGAAGAGGATGTGACCACCGTCAAGAAGTCGAGGGTTTCTCGTGGTAAACCTACTCCGCCCCCCACGTCGGAGGAAGAGACCTCAACCGCTGAGATATCTGACGATGACGAAGAGGAGGAACCGCAGAAACGAAAGCCCAAGGCGAAGGCGACCAGCAAGGGCAAGGGCAAGGCCAGCGCGAGTTCGTCGAAATCGGATGACGACAGTATGGACGTCGACGAGCCACCTTCCTCGCCCTCTTCTGAAAAATCGAGTGGAAAGAAGAGAAAGGCAGCGAGTGCCAAGGACGCGCCAGCCAAGAAACAGAAACGCCGAGAGGACACCGACCCCTGGCGTCTTGAAACTGTCCCTGTCAGGAGGGATTGGACGCAAATGAAGTCACCGCCCTTGGAGGTCTTCCACTTTGCCCGCGTTGTCGTCGACGAATATACCTACCTGAGTGGAAAGGTACATTCTATGGTTACGAAGCTTACGGCGGACCGTCGCTGGGTACTATCGGGTACTCCACCTATCCACGATTTTGGCGCTGTTAAGACAATCGCAGCCCATCTGAACCTCCATCTGGGCATCAATGATGATGGAGAGGGGCAATCAGCTATGATAAAGAAACGCGTCAGAGAACAGACAAGTGCGTTCCAAGTGTCTTACGATTCCATGCGACTGACAACTATTTCCAGAGGTGGAAGCTTTCCACTCCTTCCGTGAGGTTCATACCCAAGAATGGCACGCCCACCGTCATCACATTGGTCAAGTTTTCCTGGACACCTTCGTTCGTCAGGTTCGTACCATTCTTCTGTGCTCCAGTACGACATTTTCTAAGTTAGTCTGCAGAATATCGCCGAGATCGATGAGATTCCATGCTCATTCGAAGTGCAAAGAGTGTTACTCCCTGCCGCAGAACGCGCTATCTATCTGGAACTGGAACACCACTTGCGTGCGCTAGACATGACCATAAAGCGGACGAAGAAGACGGAGAGTGACCGAGAAAAGCGCCTGAACAACGCACTCGGTGATAGCAAGTACGTCTTCACAATTACCTCCCAAAGGCACCTTATTGACCATTTCCAGGACCGCCGAGGAAGCGCTTCTGAAACGGTGCTCCCATTTCGACCTGGATACTTCTGAGGACAACTCGAAGGAGAATGCCATGAAAGCCTGTGAAATCATCGTCAAGGACCGTACAAAGCAGTTGGATGACTGTAAGGATGAGCTTCTCAAAGAACTCAAGGACGGCGTCAGGCGAGAAAAGAAGATCGGCAAACTCAATGAGGAATCGATGTTCCAGGAATACGCTCGCGTTACCCGTCTAGAAGGTGTCGGGGATCACGAAGCAACGGAAATGGTTAAAGCCCTTCTCGACGAAGCCGAAGTTCCCGCTCTGCCCGCGAACTACTGGAAGAACAAGTCCAAAGGCAAAGACGAGAACCTGTCAAACACTACAAGGGATCTTATCTGGGACCACCGCGAGAAGACGCACAACATCCGCAAGCTGACCAAGGAGCTCGTTGGACGAGTACGTTCCCGTCGGTACTTCACCGTCGTCCGTGACCTGCAGAAGCAACGAGACACACCTCCAAAGCTCTCGTGCCCCGGGTGCGGCAGAGACGAAGTTCCGATGGAGGAAGTTGCGGTCCTCTCGTCCTGCGGGCATACGGGTTGTATGACGTGTGTCAGGAAGAGTGCGGACCGCGAGGAGTGCGTTTACGCAGCCTCGGGAAAATGCATGGCCGCCGCAAGAGTGTTGAACATTGTCAAGGGGGAGACACTCGGTGTTGATGATGAAGCGCGGGATGGGCAGGGTAAGCATTTCGGGAAGAAGTTGGAGATGGTCATCGACTTGATCAGGTGCGTCGCCTTGTTGTGTACTCCGTTTCACGTCAACTCACGGTTTGGCACTGCAGGAACACGATACCCAAGAAAGAGCGTGTCCTCATCTTTGTCCAATTCCAGGACCTCATGGCGAAAGTTGCCAACGCGCTCAAGGTGCACAAGATCAAGTTCCTCGAGATACGTGGCTCTGCGTCACAAAAGAGTAAAAACTTGGAAAAGTACCAAAACGAAGGCGAAGAGCGCGTACTTCTCCTGAATGTCATGGATGAAAGTGCTAGCGGCGCTAACCTCACTTCGGCCAACCACGCCATATTCCTTTCCCCACTCCTTGCACCGAGTCAAGAGATTTATGATGCTTGCGAAACGCAGGCAGTCGGTCGGTTGAGGCGGTACGGACAAGAAAAACATGTCAAGATCTGGGACTTTTTAACGCTGGACACTATCGACGTCGAGATTTATGAGCAAAGGACGAAGAAGAGTATCTCCAACTAGAATCTTTGTTATTTTTCACCAGGACTCGGTATCTTGTATACTAGTACATGTTTGGGATGTTGCATGGAAATCACTATATGCTCGCGGTCTATTCGTACATAGCTAATATACCTCAATGTTACCAGGAGAATCTCATGGTTTCAACTGAACAATACGCCTGAGAGTTCCTTGATCAGTGTGCGAGCACATGTTACTGTGCATAAATTACAATAATATTGTGAATATATACTACAGGGGGGTATGGAATGTCAATGTGCTTCGGGCTACTTGCAAGACATGACATATCCCGTCGTGTCAAGGATAGCCTTGCCGCATATTGAACAGAGGCCTTTCTTATAAGCACAACCTAACGAATTGAATCAGTGGCGTCCTTCATGACATGAAATGGAGACTCACCATGACAATATTTGGCCTTGTTCTGTGTGACGGGCTGCTTACAGTCCTTGCATTTCCCTTGATAAGGCTTGTGCGACGCGCGCCATCAGTAACCGCGAGCGGAGGACCATGAAGGTAACAACGTACCTGAAACCTATTCTTTGAGCTGCCTGGTCGCGTCAAGAGTTTGTTCTCCCCGATTTTCCTCGAGCCTGCCTTGATACCTGCGGACGTGGAAGTGAACGGGTCTGGGGCGGCGACTTTCGAGAGTTTCTACCGGGCGAGTTAGGATATCAACGGATCTAGTGTGTAAGATTAGACTTGCCGCTTCGCACTTTTTGCAGACCATGACTGTCGTGGTTTCACTCTACGGAAGGCAACTTGGTGGCATGGGCCCTGCTGTGATGACAAGTGGATTAGTAAGCGGGTGGATGAGCGCGCGCCTAGTACGTACGGTAACATACCCCTCGAGTATACCCCGAAACGATTATACTAGAGTGCGGCCCTGACGCTACCAGTTAATAGCCTGAGCTCTTGTGCTTGGCACGACGACCGTAATCCCGCTGTAAGTACAGAGCTCTTAACTAACCCTTCGAAGCCAGATGCCAGAGGAGTACTTCCCAATATGGCCAACCTTATTGTCGCGATGACTTCTCGGTGAGTAACACGGTTGGCCAGGGCAATATCGCTCTAAAAATCCATTCACAGGATACGGGTTGACATGGCGAGACTACAAAAAGATCTTCTCGGTCCCGTTCTTTATGCCAGTATTGTCTTTACGCTCAAGGTAACCCAGCCCCGAGGACCTGGGTCACTTCATCCGAGCCAACTTTGGTGATACGTATCCGTGTCGTATACATGAAAATTCTCATCAAGTTTGAAGTGTTCCCAACGGTTCTCCGCTTAGTCCCTGTCGACCGCGAAGTGGGCGGGCCCGACGCTTTTGTCTTTGGGTTCGATGGCGTCCACAGCCCTGGCGGGTGCCCGACATATAAATTGGTGCAACCGATCGCGACTCAACCTCACCACTTAGTGTCGGCGTGCTGGTCATGTCTTTCTTCACGCTCTCTAGCGACATCATACTAATTATCTTAGAGGAGCTTGACCCCTTATCATTATTTCATTTCTGCTTGGTATGTCACACCTTCGCCCGTCGAGCTCGATGTCTCACCCTCACTGTCAAGGCGTCTAGAGCTATAAATGCTATCGTTTCACGCTCGACGACTCTACGTTATCATCATGAACTCGCGCTCTGCGGTATGAGAGGCGGACCTCCTGGAAGCTATAGCCCAAGAACCCGGCTTCTGTCCCTTCTTGGGTATAAACGAGGATGGCCGACCTTAAGTCCGAGCGCCGAAGACAAGCTTTGCATCACCCCCCCTACGATCATGGGCGTTTCTGGCAATTACCTCTTTCATGCAAGCCAGAGTCCCCTTAATAATGGTTTCGAATGGATACTGCACGTTTATCAGCTGCGCTCTTTCAGGATGGCTCCCAAGCCTAGTCTACCCTATTATCAACATAATGTGCCTTTCGAAATACGAAAGGTCGCTATCGACGCTTCCCAAGAGTTGATGGTCTTGGCGCAACTCTTCTTTCCCCCGCAACAGTAAGATCGTCCGCATGGAGTTTCTCCACATTCTAATTGACTTCCTGCTCCATAGAAACTCCGCTATCACTGTTATGCTACATATTCGTAATCTCTATAACTGCCAAGATCACTCCCGAGCTGCTCAACCGAGACTGAGCTTCCAGACGGATTGGTGGGGTGATTTCCCACCGGGTCAGCGACTTTCAATCGAGCAAGTACAAATCTGCGGAAGCCATGTTGCTGCATCGGTTCGTTTAGAACTGGAAACCGGAGAAGGGACTACGGAGCTGGTCGTCTTCGACTGGTGTCGTGGTGTTAGCCCCGTTCGCACTGTAAGTTTCTTCTTTCACGGGACCTGATCGGGTATGAATTGATTTCCCATCTGCTAGTTCACAGGGGATCTGCTCTCCTTTGATTTCATCAACGAGTCTCGTCTCATCGTCGCCTCACATCCGGACGACGACGAATCCGATGACAGCACGAGTTGGGAAAGGAGATCAGACGGCCTATACGCGAACGAGAAGGGGAAACGCCCCCCTCAGATCGTTATCCAGGAGATCTGCAAGGCTAATGGCCACGAGCTTCCAGGTTCGAGATCGTACGAATTCGCAGAGGCTTGGAGTGGTATTTCCTTCCTACAGCTCTGCCCCAATCACTCCTTAAACACACCTCCACTTCCGGAGACCCTGTTTCATAGCGATACCTCCTCTCGCTTGACCGCGGTTCTGTTGGAATTTCAGCCACACTCCATCCCGACTGGCTGTGCTCGCAAGATCGTCGTCGTATTCGATCAGTCCAAGCTTCCGCTCCAGGCAGAGAATTTCGATACCGTGCGTTGGGAAGACTGGCAGCACAATTGCATGGTGCTTAACCTTCCCGACCGCGCGGACGCAGTCCAGCTTTGCGGCAGGCGACTCACGTTCTTTGAAAACCTCAAGGACACTCCAGCCACTTCCGTCGATTCGACCAGTCGGATGCACGTCCTAGATCTGAATCCTTGGACGGCGGACTTCTTGTGGTCGCTCTCGCGCACTGAACCGCCGTGGAGATGGAGGGATACCCTGACAGCACTCAGCACCGTCTTTGTGCACCGAGGTTCCCGCTATGTTAGAACAAGCACTGTAGATACTATCAGCATGACCTGGATGGACACTACCGAGGATAGCCTCGTGCTTTATGACGTACGTCCCCATCCCTCACTCCTGGTCACCATTTCTAACTACGCATTCAAGGAACGCGAAGGACAGTGTCTTATTCGTATTCTAACCTTTGGCAAGGAGATACGAGAGAGTACATGAGGCTTTTACCACTCTACTGCTCTCGAGACATGTCATGATATAATTGATCTCTCCCAAATGGTAATGATATTCTTAAAGGTTCTCTATTGACTCAACGCATCTCTCGCCAGTGAATCCTCCCACTTTAGAATCATCCACACGACCCATTTCCGTCGTTCTCCTTCATTCTCACCCTCTGCACGGGACACCCCCCATGGTCTGGATTGTGTCCCGCCAACTTCTCTCTCCGTCGCGCTTAAGAGCGCGAGCCCCCGTCGCTTTGTGCTGTCCAGAAATGATTGAATGGTATATCTCCCCGTGTGCAGTCCTGCAACCAGATGGATACGCGACTCGGGGCTGTGCTTGAGACACATGCAGAGTGTATCCAGAAAGGATGTATGTAGCTCCGGGTTCCATAGCGTATCCGCAGCAAAGATGATGTCAAAGCGTGCATCGTAAGCACGTCCGCTGTTATGCACCAATGACCTTGTGTCCGTTCCCCACGCATAAGGAACCGCACGGCATCGCTTCGATACCCCGTTTCGACGGACATTGTCAGACAGGGTATGTATCAGATGGTCGTCTGGGTAATCGGTGGCGGTGATGGACACATGCGGGTACATGCGTGCGAGGAGAATTGATGGAAGGCCGGCGCCGGCGCCTAGCTCCAGAATGTGCACGCCCGGTGTGCCATCCGAGTCTGCGCCAGGGTCCCTGACCATCATCGTGTCTATCTGCAATTCCTCGAGATGGTCTGCGATGAAGAGGGATGATACCCAGATGGAGGACGCGTGCAACGCCCAGTTGGATGGATCAGTGTCGGGCGTGACGAGCTCGATCTCAGGCCGTTCTAGTGTTGATGAATGGCCACTTGGGACCCGTCCGGGGCTTATTGGATAGGTGAAGACGGAGCCGGCTGTGGAGAAGGTGATCGGGTGGAAGTCGTAGAGGCTCTGGAGGGACGTAGACAGAATATCCTCTGGATCGTCTTCCAATGTCGCTGCGTCGCATCGGTCCATAAATGATACCTGTCAAACTGGACTCCAGAGGAGATCGTGGCTGGTATTTGCGAATGTGTTGTGCTTGGAATATTTGTATCACCGCCACGGTGTCGAATGGACTCCCAAGACGGCCCAAGTTGTTGAACTGGGTGCTCAAGTCGCCATCGGTTCAGGGTTTCCGAATTAAGCACTCAAGCGTTCAACAATCCCTTTCAGCCCTAGAATTTGGCCTGTCAGCTGCTCTTTGATCCACGGTTGCAATAACTCTTGGCAGGAATCGTGATCTATACCAGGTCACGGTGTAAGGATGCATCACCAAAGCCGCATGATACTAGACACCAATCCAGGTAATTCTGATCCACAGATAAGAGACACCTTCGACGTCCTGCGAACGAGTTTTCATGCCGTTGGTGTTGTGTAATGACGGTGCAAAGGTTCATGTCCCGAATCCAAATCCCGCTCCCATAAGGTCAATGCAAGACGGTTCTGATGAAATCAACTGGAATAGTAAGTCGTCATTTCTTTCGTCGTCTTCTCGATCGAATTGTCTGCTTCCTTATATAACTTGCTTGAACGACAGTTCTTTTTGTACTTACTTACCAACTTATCAGTCCTGTCTTGATGTCATTCCCGCGGTCACACGGGGGTCGCATGATGCGGCCGTCTCATGTGTTTCACATCGCCGCTCGTACCCTGACGCAACGTTTTGACGGAACAGTGAGCATCTTGGTACGCTTCTCCGCAGGCCCTGTAAACCGTCCTTGCGCATTTCGACGAATGCTAGAGACCTCTTTACCGGGGTACTGAGCTGGCGACGTAACAGACGGTGGCGGCGGCCATGATGTGACTTGGTTGCTCATCAGTCACCAGGTCTTGATGTAAGACCGTACGTTCCTAGTCGGCGGTGCTAGGCCCAAAGTTCTTCCGTGGAGTAGTTCACACAAGGCTCGATACAAGACCGTGCGTTCCCAGTGGATGATAGGCCTAAATTCTCCCATGCAGTGGCTCACACAAGCCTCGTTCATTCACCTTGCAGCGCTTGGTCTATCTCTGGTCGTGACGGTGGATACTGTTCGGCGGTTCGTTCGTGATCGCATCAAGAGGAAGGGTCACCCGTTGCCCCCCGGTCCTACCCCACTCCCACTATTGGGCAGTGCCCTCTCTGTCAATGCGCAAGAACCCTGGTTAACATATACATCATGGCGAGCGAAACATGGTGAGTGCCATGCAGAACAAAAATGCTTGACTCTGAGGATTGTTAGGTAATATGGTGTACGTCCGGCTGCTGGACACTGATGTGATAGTATTGAACTCGCACTCGGTCGCAACCGAACTGCTCGAGAAGCGATCACAAATGTATTCTGACCGCCCGTTCATCGCAACTCTTGATCCGTAAGTCCAATCTTTACATGTAATGTAGCGTGTTGATCGCGGGCAATCATTCGGACTTGACGGACTGTCAGATATGGACACGATAGTAACTTTGGTTTTGCCCCGTATGGCCCACATTGGAGGTTGTGCCGGCGTATTATGCATCATACGTTCGGTGCCGAGGCTGCTCTCGCCTTTCGTCCCATGCAACTCCACCGAGCGCGCCAGATAGTCGTCAACATCATTGATGATTCCAATGGATATCCGTTCCACTTCTCAACGTAAGGACAACCGTTCCTGTTGCTCGTACTGCATAATATTAGCTTCCTCCAGGTTTGCCGCTGCAGTGGCTATGTCTGCTGTTTATGACTACGAGCCGCAACCTCGTGAAGACCCCTTGGTGACAGTCGTCGATGATTTTGCTAAGGCTTCCTTGCCTGCGCTTACACCCGAGAAGGCGGTTCTCCTCAAAGCTTTCCCGTTCTGTACGTACATCGGTTTAAACAACATGCTCAGTGTCGTTGTTTATACTCAACATCATTCGCGAGCAGTATTGAGTGTACCCGAATGGATTCCTGGCTTATCCCACATCAGACGTGAAGCAAGTAAGGCCTATGCTTTGAGTATCAGGATGATCGAGACGCCATACCGGTTGGTCCAGGAGCGCATGGTAAGCTTCGCCTGATAGTCCGAATAGCGCAGTAGTAATAACCGGTCTCTGTAGGAAGCAAAAGAAGAAATTGTAGCCAATTCAATGGTATTCAATCACATCAAGAGTATGGAGAAACTGGACGGCCCGCAACGGGCCGAATACGAGATGGCTCTTAAACATGCATCATCGAGTGCTTTTCTTGGTAATGGTCCACTGACATAAATGATTGATGGTCGTATCTCACTCCTCGTGTACACCAGGTGGCACAGAGTCGGTCCGTCGTCCATACTCCACATGTAATTTGTTACTCATGAAACGAACAGACTAGCTCGACATTGATGACTTTTACGCTTGCGATGGTCAAGAACCCCCGCGTCTGGAAACGTGCTCAAGCAGAAATTGACACAGTCATTGGGACTGACAGGCTTCCAGAGTTTGAAGACAGAACGTCTCTGCCATATGTGGAGGCAATTGTACGTGAATCGCTCAGGTGGCAACCGGTTGCTCCTATCGGTGCGCCCTCTGGTATTACTGGCACCTTCAATGCATGCTAAAACATCCGGAAGGTGTGCCACACGCTGTCACTAGTGATGACATTTACAACGGGTATTACATACCCAGCGGTACGTCTTAGGCGTTTGCGTAATCAACCCGTGGTGACACTGCCCAATTCTAGGAGCGACTATCATTGCAAATATCTGGTACGAGCAGTTGACGCACTTACGACAAGCATGGTAGGGAAATTTCTAAAATGATGTGTTACAGGGCAATGTCACGCGACGAAACTTGCTACCCCAATCCAGAGGCTTTCATTCCCGAACGGTTTTTCGACTCTGAAGGGATATTGAATAAAGACGATCCTGCCGACTTTATCTTTGGATTTGGGAGGCGGGTATGCCCAGGTAGGTCGTAAAATATTTCATGCGAGTGGATGTTTTACGTTTTATCCTTGTCAGGCCGATACAGTGCGGACGCATCCGTCTGGAGCGGAATTGCGACGATGCTGGCCACACTAGATTTCAATGCCATTAAAGATGCGAACGGCAACGACATCGAGTTTGAGGCGAAATTCGCGACTGGGCTTTCACAGTATGTTAGACGATTCATCTCCCATTCTCGGTTTCTGATCTTTTTACATAGCCACCCAGTCCCCTTCCCGTGTAACCTCACCGCACGTGCACACATTACTCGGGAACCTCTCCAACGTGCTCTTGATAGTTGATGCGGCGCCGTAAGTAGCAGGTATATGCATGTACAGCTAGTGTCTCGATAAGCAAACTTCACCAACGACGCTGCATATTAAGAAGCCTCCACCATGAGAGGAATTCATTGAACCTCGTGTGTTGATGGCGTGGGCAATACGGTTTGCCAGTTAGTGCTAATTGACATGTCTGCAAAAGTTGTAGCAGTCCCCATTCGGTGTGATTCCACGCGTTCCAGTCCCAATCCTCGTTTATAATGAGATCTTCCGGGTGAGGCCATGCCTATGCAATTGTGAGCAGGTTACTCCTAGGCAGGCCCATGTCCCACTCGACATCGACGTCGTGGTGTATGCGGCACTACCAGTGGCTTGAAAGGACAACTTTCGACAAAAGCAGCAAAACCCGTCACAACACTGCAAACACTCGAGCCTGAGAGAGGAACCGCGAAATTCCGTCGAAGAATCCAGAATAATGTGAACTCTTCCAAGTTGGAAAAAAAAGGAGGGGTGAGGTGGAGGGTGTGATTTGGTTCAATAACATATCGCTCACCAAGAAGGTGAGCCGGGACGCCCCACCGAGTTGATCTGTGTAAGTAGATAGTGGAACAAAAAAGTTTACTATCAGACAAACAGGTAATCTATTCAGGTTCCAAAAAACATTTCGTACTTCTCCTACACACCGGCGTGGTTGACGTCGAACCATCTCCTTGCAAGACAAATGGAAATCAGGCAATCCATCTTTCGTGAATGGGCTTAACTCCCGTGACCAAGCTTAGCTACATGGAGGCAGATGGCTTGTCACCAGCCTCTCCTGTGCGGGTGATACGAGGTGTCACCAGACTGGAAAGAGCGGTGCGCAGAAGCACTTACTGATAGCATCATTTGCCTGTCTATATACATCGTCCCAACGCTCCCTGTATAGTGGTCCCATTCCATCTCCGCTTTTAAACAGACACCAAGCAATGAAGGAAAAGTCGAGGCAAGGGGCGATACTAGCAAGGAAACTGGCGGTGGCCGCCACGGCTTCTTCTTGGATGACTGAGTCAACGACGTTGATGGAAAACATGGTTGGCAAAGACAGTCCAACGCTCAACGACGATGGCAAGAATTCGGTATATCCTCGCGTGTCGATAGCGAGGGCAATGTAGTTCAGCGATCGACATGTCTGAAGAAGCTGTAGCAGTCCATGCGGTGGGATTCCGCCCGGCGTGTTCCAGCCCCAGTCGTTGTTTATGATGAGATTTTCCAGGCTGGGCCACGCCAATGCCAATTTGAGTAGGTCGCTGCTTGCCAAGACCACATCCCATTCGATATCGATGTGTATGTGTCGGAGATTTCTGAACGCCAAACATGGTTGCAAGTCTTCCAAGCCGAGTACAGACCGTGGGTTCACTGGGATAGACGAGTCGTTTAGAGAAGGAGCTTGATCCAATTGCAATCCCTGGATGGTGTGGCCAACACCGAGTGTCTGGAGACTGGCCAAGAAGGAAGAAACATCCAGTTTGGAAGGACATCTTGAAACGATGGCAGCAAAATCCGTGACGGCAGGCAGTCGAAGCCGGGAGAGACATCTCGAAGTCGAGTCCAAGAATTCGGAACGTAATGTGAAGACATGCAAGTTGGAGAAGACGAGGGGTGAAGCGGAGGATGTGATTTCATCCATCAACGTATCGCTCAACAAGAAGGTGAGTCGGGTCAAGGCATATATGCGAGACAAATGCACGAGAGCGTCCATGTCCAACGCGATATCGCCGCAAAGCAAAGTCTGGAGGTTTCGCCACCGGCAGACACAACCTGAGAAAATTTTGCTGAACGAGATTTCAGGCTGAAACACATGGATGAAAAGCTGGCTGATGTTCGGGGAGAATTTGGAAGCTGGTTCAAGTGAGCCTCGCAAGATATCCGAATCGCTCTCGTCAATGAAGTCGAGATCAACAGAAACCAGGGATGGCAAAGGCATCGACAACAAGTGCATGGCTTCAGCCGGAAAGTCAAAGTAGAGATAGCGGAGGTTTGGGAAGAGTGGATCCGTAGAAGGAGGGTGTAAGAAGGTCGTGACAGATTCCCAGTCGAGTGGATAACAATCCATTATCGATCGGATGCGACGTGTGTAACTCCGAAGGATACCCCATTCAATCTGTGTAAGTGGTCTGCCAAACGAATAACGCTTTGTGGACAGTGGAACAAAGATATTCACTTTCAGACAAAAATGTGATGGAACACTTGAAAACACCCACCTGCCTCCCTGCAAACGAATGGGATGCCTCTGGAAGACATCGCGCTATTGGAGACACATCGGCCAACTGTTCCCAGAGTACGTCCAGCGCTGGTTCTTTGAATGCACGACACGTTCTGGCCAGAGCGGATAAATTAGTAGTAGCTCCGTCAATGTGATAGCCGCAATAATCAAATATATTCCGGAGGATCTCTTGAATTTGAAGCGCGTGATGCATTACGAGTGGAGCGCGGCGGCCGCTCGCGGGGAGTGCGAGAATTCAGAACGGAGGGTTTGAGCTTGAAGTCCTCGTAAGATCAACCTAACGACTGTTTCCTGATCACAACGTTGGTCTGGTTCAGGGGGACCAACTCCACAAACACAAACACACGGACAAGCACTAGTGGAAATGATTCATCCGAGCCGGAGTCCCACCTGAATTATTGTTTCCTCTCAGAGACCTCTACATCCTCTTGAAATGCTCAATAAGTCCCACGTCGTTCTGTCCCAAGATGTGTTACCACTTGCTCACTGGACAAGGACTTCATCGTAACGATGCGGTCAATATTGGACAGCGATGCACCCAAGGTCGCTGAGGACTAGTCTCTCCCCTAGGCAGCCCCTTACGTAGGAAGATAGTCGTCCCTACGACTCTAAGGACTAAGGACATGGTTCCAAACAGTAGGCAGGCTGCAGGAGCATTGCACAACTGGCGACCGTTCGGAATGGCCTTGTGACCCTGGTATATTGATCTTATCCTGATTTTCCACGAAACAAAACCATTGATAGGTCCGAATTTGTTGGACAGACCGGACTAGTGATAAAGAATCCTCTGGACCATGTTCCAATGCCATTCTATCGTGTTGGTGAAATCCATCCAAATGGTTGTTCGGACACAAGCACCAGAGCATCGAATTGTGTTATTAGTTGCGAACGGGGTCAATCGCAAAGGTTCACTAGAGCCTTGCCTCAGACTGTGCACATACTTCATTGTATCGACAGGACTTTGCACGCATGTCGAGAATCCCTTTCTATCTCTGCAAAGCAAGAGCCTGTGACAACCACTTGCAGATTAGCTGATAGTACATGATGCATTGGAAACAGGATGATAGACGCATAGATTTCAAAGACAGTTTGAACAAGAATCTGGTATCTCCCTGACACACTGTGATCGACGTCGAACCATCTTACAAGATAAACGGGTAATCCGTCTTTCGCAAATGAACTTGGGACCAAGCTCAGCGACAGAGGCCAGATGGTCTGTTTCCAGCCTCTCCTGCACAGGTGATGCAAGTTGAATGTCACCGGACTGGAAAGAGCGGGGCACAGAAGCACTTACTGATGGGATTTGTCGCCCGTCTATATACATCACACCAACGCTCCTGTGATCTCCTTCTCCCATCGCCAAATCCTTTAAACAGACAGGAAAAACGGAAGGAAAATTTTGGGTGAGGGGCGATACTAGCAAAGAAACTGCCCATGGCCGCCACGGATTCTTCTTGGATGGCCGAGTCAACAACGTTGATGGAAAACGTGGTTGCCAGAGCCAACCCAACGCTCGACGACGATGGGAGGAATTCGGTATAACCTCGCGTGTCGATGGCGAGGACAATACAGTTCAGTGACCGACATGTCTGTAGAAGCTGTAGCAGGCCATTCCACTCAACGTACTCCAGCCCCAATCCCCGTTTACGTTGATATTTTCCAAGCGAGGCCATGCCGATGCCAATGTGAGTAGGTCACTGCTAGT
>JBBPMA010000075.1:0-57848 GCA_038090075.1 Xanthoconium purpureum
AGCGTCAGTCTTGTAATCCGCAACTTGTTTGAGTTGTGACTTAGCTCTTCTATCTCCTTGAGACTTCTTTGAGGACGCAGTGTCTCTTCGTGAGTACCTCCCTCAGAGTAAGTGAATCCTTGACCTCGACGCAAGCCTGTCGACTCGCATAACACCCCCTCCTTATCCTCTATTGTACTCTTCTATGCACTGCTTCTCTAGAACCTTTTGCACATTCCCTTCCTCAGAGAGAAAGGACCATACTCAGGAATACCTATGACAACCTTAGAGGGCATCTCATTCTTGCTCTCCACCAATTGGGTATGACAGAATTTCTAGAGGACATAGACTGTTACATTAGGGAATCAGCTGAACAAAACCCCCCTTTGTCCCCTGCCACCCCTATTACTAATGAAGAGGAACTAATGCTCAGACATATGAAACACTTCAGCCTAGCAGAAATGGCTCATGAATGCAGGGACATGCCTTTGGAACCAAATCACCCTCACTATGTGGAAGCATGCTTTCACTACTGCTGCATTGGACATTTCCAGACTAAATGTACCCACTACCAATGTCCAATCTGTCTTATCTGGCACCTCCATTACAACCAAGGTCAATGTCCCCACTGTTGCCACTCCCCTCCTTCATCTGCCTCATCCTCTTCTTCTGCCCATTCCTCTGCCTTGTCCTGGACCCTCTTCCCATCCACAAGAACAAGTTTCCCACTTCCATCAAATGACTCCATCTTCCCATTCTCATTGGACCTAACCTCCACACTGCCATTCTCCCACTCCATCCCCCAAACATTACAACCCTAGTAACTTTGATGATGACATGGACAGTGTAGGACATGCCAACGTCACTGGGTCCCCACAATCTTACTTCTAGATTCTTTGTTCTTCAACACAGCCTCGAATCTACTAAGGGGGTAATGTTATGATCCTTAGTCCTATGTGTTCTTTTTCCTCTTCATTTTCTCACATATGAACTTGATGTCTTTTTTTTATGTGTACTTTTACAGTCATTAGTCTTCCCTCAGCCCACTTACTCATACCTGATGACTCACTGTCTCACATTGTATATTGTATGATTTCTTTCTCCATTTATTACTAAGCATTCCCTAATGTTCTATGACTTTCCTTTCACTTACTCAATGCTTAGTCATTCAACTGGCCAAGCAATATATAAACTCATAGTCTACCTTGTACTCTCTCCAAGCTAGACCTACACAATCTACTCTCTTCTAGCCTCCCCTTTGACCCTCTTGAACTTCACTTAGTCATCAACTTACTATCAAGTAGTTGCTAAGTCTCATCCTTGGACAAACCATTGATGAACTTCACTTTGAACCTTTGATCCTATGAAGACTTTGCATTCACATTTCCCTCTACTTGAGGCAAGTGTAACAACCTCCCTTAGAGTAAGTAACCCTAGATGCAAGTTCAATGACTTGTGTAACAATGAGGGGGAAATCATGAGGGTGTGCATCAACAGCAAATGGTTGACATCAATACAAAAGTTTCTTAATGGTTTGGTAAGCCCATATCTGCCTCACCTCTCCCACTTGACCAATACTTATATTGCTTTAGATACAATATAGTACTATAGTATTTATTGTGCCTTCATTTGTCAGATCTAATGTTCAAAAAAGAACACACTTGGAAATCTCTGAGTAGTGGAAGTGATGGTTTGCAAAACAAGGATTACATGTGGTTAATTTTTCCCACTGTAAAGACACACCATTCTGTTTAACACTTACATTACATTACTAGTAGAGTACCATGGCCTTCTACCAGGTACTAACAGTGAATTTTCCCAGCAAATACAGCTTGAATGAGTTTGATGACAGCAAATGTACATATGTTCTCAGGTATCAAGAGGTAATTGAAAATACAACAGTACATAGAAAAACTACCAGTAATTCCCTTAGCACAGGCAAATTGGATAGCTGATCTCAAATTATAACATATGCACTGCAAGGGTGGCCTTGTCCAAGTTCTTGAATAAAATCTAGAATATAGCTATAACTTTCAATGCCTGGTGCAACTGGTGTACTAATATGACCTGTTGCCAGAACATGGCCTATCCATGGCTAGTGTTTTAAAGTTTGATTGCAAGATTGCAAAGAAACCACCAATTAAATCAGACCAACATTGGTTGCCTGGATTGGTGATATGGTCTGATTTGCAGCTTCCTTAAATTTAAAGTAAGTAAAAAACCAGTTAAAAATCAGATGCAACTGGTCACATATGGGACCAGTAAGGACATGTAAGAAATGGAACATCTGGCATTTTTGAGCTGGCAATTGGAACAGCAATTGACCAGTAATCACTGATTGAAGCCAAGGTGGTAATGCTGGCAAGCTACTACATAAAGTTAGAACTCTACTATATCATCACCATACACCATCTGTGCACTGTATAAATTATGCTACTTATTGAGTTGCTTGCTGTGTTGAGTGTGGACCCTTTGGAAACTGTCACCACCTCCTAGCTTTTTTGTTTGGTTTACATTGTCCTTCAATCTGAAGCATTATATTCAGCCCACTGACCATACCTTTAACATTGTGCCACACCATCTTCCACCTGTCACCATTAGCTTCTTGTTTGAGGCTGTTTGCATGTCTTTGGCAAGTGTCCAGCAGTGTTGGAAGGCATTTGCTGATGTGCCAGTTGATATTAATAATATAGAGCACATGCATGAATGCCTTATTGCTTTCAACTAGGAAAAGGGCAATAGATTCAAAGGTGTAGAATATGTCAATGGCAATAACAAAGACAAGAAACTACTTGTCAATGCAGCCAAGTGGCTATGCATATGCTAGCATTTATATATGCACTAATGTGACATAATATCCATGTTCCTATTGCTGACAATTGTGTGTTTGAATAGCTTTAAATGTGGACAGAATTTGGACTTGACCAAGTGTTATGATGGTATCTAGCAGTGGGGTGATCAATAGTGTATCTAGGAGCTGTGTGTAGGAATAGAGAATGAGCTCAGAGTTTGAGCCAACAAAAATATCATTTAACTTTGAGTGGAAATTGGCAGGTGGGGGCCCATGTTCAAGACCAGGTTGAGGTGGCCAATAGAACTGGAAAATGGTCCTGAGTAAACATTGGTCAAGCAAATTAGACAAGAACAGAGTTTTTGAAAAAGGTGCTCCTGGATAAGGCAAGAAAGAAAACATAAATGTGGACAAGCTGGACAAGCCAGGTGGGAATTGGAGTTGGCATGAGGGCTGTTGCACCTTGCTAAGGTAGACCTAAATGTCTATCATGGACTGCTTGCAGGCATAGAAGTGGTGCAGTGGTAGCTGAAATTCAATACTATATGTTATGCTTGTTGAAAGTCCTAAATATAATGTGAGCAGGTGGGTAAATAGATGTGCAGGTACACACCTGCATCTAAGAACTTTTGTAAGTGTGCATGTAGTGGAATGCACTGTCATTAGCACTACTATTGTATTTTGAAAAATATATAGCAGAAATGTTAATGGACAGAAACCTTGACATTTTTGAAAGAGACTATTGCTTCTCCACCTATTCAAGGACCTGTTCAATCAGTCTCTTTTGTATGGGCACATCATGTGCATTGTTCACAGGTGGCAGGATGCATAGTAAGAACTTTAGTTTCTGCCTTAATCATATATTATTGTTAGGATTTGCCACCAGTCAAGCTACTGTTCCAATTTTGCTGGTTATTTCAATACTCAGACATTTCAGAACTAATTGCTTAGTTTTTATAATGATACAATATTCATGTTACACCTACCTCAGGTAGAGGGAAGTGTGAACACAAAGTCTTGTCATAGGGTCAGGGGTTTGAGAGGATCAAGTCAACAAGATGTCCAAGACAAGATGTAGCATCTACTCAGAGTAAGGTGAAGACTTCAAAGAGTTCCAAGAGAACTGAGAGAGTCAAGAGAAGGCTAGAGAACAGGTAGATTGTTACAATCCAATTTCTTCGTATTACTTCATTTCTTGTTTCCATTGTATGACAACCTTATTTCTCTTTTGCTCCTACTTATGAGGAGGTCAACCTTTATCTACTTACACTTAGTCCTTTCTCCTTCTCTTTGACTTCACTTGTATAACTTGATACTCATGGACTGCAGCCCTCCCATATTTACTTCTCTTGTGGTAGATACATTTCCCTGACCTCCCCCAAAGATATTATGTAAACTCATAGTACTTAATACCTATGCAACATGTATCTTTTCTCATTCTCATTCTACACAATAACAGCATCATAACTTGTGTCCACAACTGTCTGTTGTGTCCCAGTCCTTATCCAACCTTTGTTGGAGATTACCCTTGAGACTTTCCTGAGAACATAGTGTCTCTTCATGAGTACCTCCCTCAGAGTAAGCATTCTTGATCTAGAAACACAAGTCTAACAACTCACATAACATAGATTGCATAGGTCTAGCTTGAAGAAAGTACAAGGTAGATAACAATATATATACTACTGAGTTAGTTGAATGACTAAGTGATGAGTAAGCAAATGGAAGGTCATAGAAGGTCATGGAATGATGAGTAATAAAGGTCCAGTGGAATCATATGATATACAATGTGGGATAGTGAGTGATTGAGAATGAGTAAGCAGGTTAGTAAAGGATCAATGACTATAGAAGTACATGTAAGAAGAAGATAAAGGGAAAAGAGTACCTGTGGAAGCATAGATCATAACAATTCATGTGAAAAAATGATGGAATTTCAATTTTTGAATCAAATTTGAAAACTCATCCACCTTCATACTGTGCATTTCAGGAAGTTATTGAAATGCATGATATAGCATCATTAATTAATATAACTTCTAAAATACATTGGTCTTTAAAAAAACTGGTTGCAGCTGGTTTGGTTGCCTTCAAAATTTGGCAATAACTGGACTGGTCCAGACTTTTAATCACTACCCGTAACCACCAAACTTACAAAAGAGAAACATGCTGAACAGGTTTGGGTATATTGCCAAGATACCTGGGCTTAACTTGGCATTTAAGCAGGTGAACAAACATGTCACACCTGTTGAATTTGTGTTTATTGATATGGTATTGCTTTAGTTGTGGTACTAAATACTAGTTGATGCTAATAGTGTCAGATATAAGTACAGAGCACATGGTAGATGGGAAAATGGGACTGTATATGGAAGAACAAAGTTGAGAAAAAGGCTGTTCATAGCATGAGTCATGATGAGTCATTATGGTAAAGGGTAAAAAGAATTTCAAAAAAGGCAGAAGCAAAAGAAGATAAATGAAATTCCATCTAGTGAAAGAAGGTCCAGTCTAAAACCACAAAAAAACCACAACTGGACCAGACTGGGCACCAGTTGCAACCAGACTTTGGTCTGGGTCCATGGGAATCAAGAAATAAAAGGTCTGGTTGCATTTTATTTGGAGGAAATTCAAGGACTGGTAAAAACCAATCTGAACCAGTCTTTTTGAAGACCAGTTGCCTTTGGATTGGTGCCCTACAATTAGTACTATGTTCCTCCATTTCCATAAATATCTTCAGACTCCTCCAGATTTTATTTGTATTTTACCCAATGAGATACATTTTTCCTTCTTCAAAATGACATCTAACCTGGAAATGCTCATATCTCAATACCCTATGGGCCAATGCCCATGAACCAAGGACCAATAGAAAGCCAAGAGTCTATACTATAACCTGGCCTGCTGGCCCAAAGCATGATTCCCACATGTCATGTGAGAAATATTGGTCTTTCCAAACAAAAAACCAGTTTTGATTGGTTGCAACCAGAGAGAAAATGTTTCCAGACCAGTTTTTTCTGGTTCCAGTCCAGTCTTGCTGTTTTGGAAAGTTCACAGAACAAGACCAGATCCAGTCATACCAAAAAAGGTGTAAAAAACCAGCCCAGATTGGACTTTAAAACACTAGTTCCATCTGGCAGTATTAGACAAGTGAAAAAAGAACTGACAAGAATCAAAACAAAGAACATCATGATGTGGCCTCTAAATGTAACATGGTCTTTCAAATGGGACATTCCACAAGAAGTTCTCTTTATTCCAAATGAAGGTGGAGTTGTTAGCAAGGGAAGGAGAGGAACACCTTGAGCAGAATGATTAAATAAAATGCTTGCAAAATTCTTGGTGGCTGGCTGTCCCTCCAAGCTGAGAACATGTTACTATGCAACATGTGGACATGTGTGCTTCTGCATAACCAAGGCAGCTTGTGGCCAAGGAGACAAGAATATAAGGAGTTGTTATAGCAATTCTTGTACCTGGTCATGTTCAATCAACTTGGCTACAACTCCAGGTTTCATGCTCAACCCCTATGTATGTTGAGTTTAAATGTGTGTATACAAGACTAACTGGCCAAAGTAGTGCACCACACCCTTATTAGAATACCCAGAATTCAACTTTTCTTTCATCTTGCCAAGTAAGCTTCTTTATACTATACTTTGTTATTTAGGTCTCTCTTATTGCATCTTTCTTTTGTTGAGCAGGCATGTGGGATGTGAGGAAAGCCCTCAAAGTGTGACTAGGACTAAGGGTGGATCAAGTAGATCTGGATATGTTCACCTCTTCTAGGAGCCCTTCATTAGAACACACTCTATTATGTTTGCCAATAACAAAGAAGAGGGTTCAGTCAAATACAAATGAAGAACCATCTTCCTCTCTACATATTGCATGGATCCAAATGCCATAGAAGGAAATTTCGCCTGGGCTAGGCAAAAAAGTAGACAAAATGCCAATTCTGAAAACAGAGATCCCTGCCATAACTGGACTCAAGGCATCTGTTACCAAACATCATTAGAATGTCCATATGAACATGTCTGCAACCATTATGGCTGTCAAAGAACTCATTGACAATTTAACTACCCATCTAAAACTTGATCAACAGCTCAGTGAAAAACCTTACTATAGATGTCAATTTATTTGGAATTCCAAGGTCACTGTATGAAACAAAACTGTTCCATGATTTGAGTTCACTGAGCCTCTTTCATTTTCTCCTCCATTCAAGTTTGATAATCCTTACATCCTTGCCACCATTTACTTGCATCCCAACCTCTTTTGGATCACTACTCTAATTAATATAGATTGTTTTGAATCCCTCCTGGCTAATTATCCCAATCAATCTTTCATTCAATCCATTTTCTATAGGTTACTCAAGGTGTTTTGGCCCTTTGCTAATATCCATTTTTGGAACTAACCTTTGACATGGGATAACTCTCAGTGCACACAGAACTAATGAAGAAGGTGAGTTGCTTCATGCACAAATCTTTAAGGAGATCAAAAAGGGTAGATATTTAGTTGTGGTCAGATCCAGTTTATAGCATGACAAAACCAGAATCAAAAAGATTCTGACTCACCATTTATTATAATGCTAGGCAGTACACTTTGAACAATATGATTACCAAAGAAGATATAGCTAGAGTTACAAAAATGTGCTCTGTTTGATCTGAAGAAAAGGATCACATTGACCTTGTTCTTTGGAAAGCTAATGTCTCTGAGCAATACCATCACATGCTGATGCATCCATTATAAAAATCAAGCAAGTTATTATGTAATTCCCCTGAAACCAAATATAAGTGTTTATTCAACCACTGGCAAGTGCCTCATAAGAAGGGAAAAATAACCACTGTAAAATTATGTGTACTGTATTTGGTTAGTATAGCTGTAATACTATAGTATATGTGCTGTGAGGTCACTACCCACTGTACAGCATTGCACAGCCACTTTGGGATGTAGTGTAGCTCATGCAAGCCAGAAGAAAAAATATGTGGAAAGTAGTGATAATTCAATCAATTAATTAATCTGGATTAGTATCTATAAATCAACTTTAACAAAGATCTTTGCAGAATATTATACATATGTTTTAAATATTAATAGCCAGCATTCATTCTCATCTTGTAAAGTGGCAAAAGTCACCAATATAACTTTTTTTCTAAATGTTCATTGTATATGTTATAACTTCATGAATTTACAACATTGGCACAATAACTGCAGAAATGATATTTCTATTTAGTTATGCCAATTCTCTTGAATTGATGCATAATGTAATAGCTCAGAACTGCTGATGCTTGGGATTAACTCTTCCAAAGCAAGATGGAAATCTTCTGCTTTTACCACTAGCTGCAAATCTGCATCTGATTTCATCTCAGAAATAAAGAACTGAGAAGAAATGGGATGTTGTTGGTACTTGGGAAGAGCATTTAGCCCAGCTATTATAACAATCCAAGTAATTAATTGAAGATAGAAGCTTTCACAAAAAAAATACCTTTTTCTTTTTCAAGCTCTGCAACTTTGCATGAAAGTGCATGAAGCAGTGCATCAGCACACAAAGCATAAAAATCTGCCCCAGTATAGTTGAAGGGACAAAGAGTAGCAATTGAAGAAAGATTGAGGTTGGGGTGCAAATTGAACCTTCGAGTCAGAGCCTTCAAAATGTCAAGCTGAGCTTCATGAGTTTCACAGACACCAAGATAAAGCACTTTGTCAAACCTATTCAATAAAAGTCAGTTAAAACCTTGAGTTGATCACATGAACATACCGCCCTGGACGTAACAATGCAGGATCCAACAGATCTGGACGATTGGTAGCACCAATCACAAATATGTTCCTGCCTCCTGTGCTCATTCCATCAAGCTCAGCTAAGAGCTGGCTTACAATGCGATCCATAACACCACCAGAATCCCCTTGGTTTCCTCTTTGGGGAGCTATTGAGTCTAGCTCATCAAAAAAGATGACACAAGGACTAGCATCCCTTGCCCTCTGAAAAACCCTTCGAACATTGGCTTCAGATTCACCAATGTACATGTTAAGCAACTCTGGCCCTTTCACTGAAAAGAAATTCAGAGAACAGGAGGTTGCCACTGCTTTTGCAAGTAGTGTCTTCCCTGTTCCTGGAGGACCATATAACAGAACACCTGTAAAGAAGAGTCAATAGAAATCTAACTCACAAGACATATTCAGGTGACCTGATCTCTTCTTTAGCCCCTCTTGAAACAATTCAGGGCAATCCAATGGCAATTGCACTGTGTCAAGAATCTCATCCTTCACTGGACCTAATCCACCAACATCTTCCCAAAGGACTGTTGGAATACTTGGTGCACCTATATTTTGAGCAAAGGTTGTCCTGGCCCTGAGCAAAGCAACATCAAACTGCTTGGCAGATATGACCGGCTGAGTAACCAGCTGCTGCACATCAGAGCTACATCCAATTAATCAAGAGTGAATGATCCATCATAACACTCAACTTACTTTATCACTGCACAAAGAAGTGATTTCTTGATCAAATCAGCCAGATCTAAGGCAACCATTGCAGCAGACTGCTTGGCCAGGGCAGCAAGTGAGATATCAGAAGCAAGGAGTCCACCTTGAGAATCCATCTGCTCTGAAAGCAGGTAGAAACGCTCCTCCTCATTCATTGCCTGAACACTCAATGTAAGAAGACAGACAATATCAAAGTTAACTCCTACCTTTATCTCAATCTCGTTGCTAAATGCTATGCCTTCTGGTATTTTACCCTGTTCCACTAGTCCAAGCAGAATGCACTGCTGCCCTCGAGTTTTGTTCGCATCATCAATACACTGCTGTAATGTTTGAAGAATAGATGGCCCTGGAATGCAAACAGTAAATATAGTGCCAGTAGCCACCAAAAAAGGTGAAAATAAACCTTCTTTGCCATCTCCAGCAGTTACTACATGGCTCAATGCATCAACATGACGGAGCACAACTAAACAAGGTGAACAAGAGATGGCCTCTTCCACTTGTCCTCGTAACAAAACCTCAGTCTTGGCAATTGTATCCGATAGGACACTGAAACAGTTGATCTGCAGAATTTCCTTTTCAACCAAATTCGAGAAAGGCTGCTAGTTACTGACCTCCGCATAATGCATTTGAAGGCGACGACCAATACACACCGCTGCCGAAAATTTGCCCGTACCCCTTGATCCCGTGATAAAAACTGTAGACCGTACACCCAAGCTTGCTGCTTCGTCAAGCGACAAGGCATTTGACAATTGAGAGATCTGGCAAGAGGTGCCAATGGCCGCTGGCAGCGCCACCCGTGTATGAGCTGAGAGGATGAGTTAGTAAGAGACAAAGCAAAGATGGCCGAAAAGACACTAAACCAAGTCCATAGTAATCGTATGTATCTGGAACTCTAGCATGTTCAACTCCAACTTGAATAATCCTCGTCACATTGGAATCAACAAAGCAACCACCGTGGAGGATTTGACAAGGTTGCCCATGCCCCTGAACAGTGGCAGATGCGTAATCCACATTGCGGACAACAAAGTAGACCAGAACATCCGAGTAGTTGTTCGCGACGCTCCCCGCGAGATCACCTGGACTCAAGGCGCGACGAGGACTCAGAGACCGATCGATGTCGATCTGCAATGGGATGATATCTCCGCCTTTGACCAAACGTTTTGACGAGCCGAAGTATTCGTGTAAAGCATCGACAAGCAGGGGTTCATAACAGCGATGAATCGAGAACGGCGAAGCCACCCTGGCTAATTCAATGCTCCTCGCTGTTGGAACACCAGGATCTCGCGTTCCGTATGGCGACATGCAAAGCAAAACTTGTTGATGACCACGTGGGCATAAGTTGTGGAGAAGCGTGGGTGATAACAAAGCAGAACGCCTGCACAAGTCGTTGGAAGCCCCAACGAGGGCTCCGATACGCACTAGACGAGACGTCGAAGAGTCGATTGGCGAAGCTAGGACCTTTTTTCGGCTTGGAATTAATGTGGAAACACGAGTGAATAGAATAAAGAAGCTTACCCAATCACCGTCCAGCACTCCAAGTTGGCGCAGGTAACTCACACCAATATAGACAGTGACGTGATCTAGATCAGCGTCAATGGGTGACTGCATAACCTTGACAGAGAATACGGCCCCTAAGAGTTCAACTATATCAATATGAACCAGGAAACAACACTTCGAATCCTCACCGCCATTGTTTGCCTGGGATAAGGGTTCCGCAGATGATAACACAGCAGATATAAGGAATGATTCGTTGATCTCCAAGTTCTCGCTCCTAATTTGGCTGTCCATTTGGCGTGATACTTCGCTAGACTCTTCGGATGAGGTTACTATGAATCGCGTCGAACCCCGCTGTGCGATACCCTGCTTGTGAGGCAATGCGAGGCTGACCGTATATCTGAAGAACGACGAAGTCGGCTGGATGGATGACTCGCGTGTGGAGAAGATACTCGGGGGTATGAAAACGTCCTCGCCATCTCGGATAATGACTTGCGTTTCGAAGAACCAATTCTCGAACGCCGCGCCATGAATGGAAGCCGCTAAGTAAGCTTCCTCGTGTTTTGCAGTCAAAACGACTTCTGTCAAGGTGACGTTTTCTACCTTGGATAGGATGACGGATTTCAAGGATCCTTCTAAACCCGATCGCAAAGGTTGAAAAATGGTTGGATAACTGACCAACCAAGCGGGCGGGATAGCGATCTCGGACACCTTCAGCACGATAAGTGCCACGGAAGCAAAGGTGTAGAGTAATACGCACAGTCGAATCATGGGTAGCCCAGCAAACCAAATCACTTATGTTATTGGAAGGTGATTCGGTTGGATACTGGCGCTTTGATTTTATGGATACGACTCTGCGTGGTTCACCTGAGCAACAAAGGGCATCCCAAACATTTTCAGAGACAAGAATGGCATCTTCGCCTGGGGCTCCAGCGGTACTCTGGACCGAGAAGTTGGTCTCCGCCGTCGGAACGTGACAGAAGAAAAAGCTCATGCCAGAGTAGATGGTAGTCGTGGCTTGGAGCGCAGGATATCACCAAACAAACATCACTGCAGTGATTATATAATCAAAACTCTTCACAGACCACCATGAACCGAGGGGGGCGAGGATATAGCCGTGGAGGTAAGTTTTGAAAGTTATCTAGTTTGTGCCTTGTACTTACTTCTCTTTCAGCTCGTGGTGGCGGACGTGGTGGCTTCCAACATCGCGACGCCGGTCCACCAGACACTGTACTGGGTACTTTCCAACGTCTGCTCGAATCCGCCCTGTTCACCCACTCCTGGCAGAAATTGGTTCACTTATGCACGCTGTGGAGGATGAGATGCTCTGTGCCTCTCTCATTTCCGATAAAGTGCCTTATTTCAATGCTCCCATATACCTCCAAAACAAGTCTATCATCGGAAAAGTCGACGAGATTCTTGGTCCGATAAACGAGGTGTATTTCTCAGTAAAAATGGGTGAAGGCATGGTAGCATCCAGTTTTCAAAAAGGAGATAAGGTCTACATTGGAAGTGACAAACTCCTACCCATTGAGCGATTCCTTCCTAAGCCCAAAGCAATAGGTAGGCGTTTGTCTCCCTCTAAACGTACACAAAACTAATACCTTTACTCTGTTGTCTAGGAGTTCAAAGTATGTCGATAACTTCCCGTAATCTCCTATGGCTAAGCTATTTCCAGAGCGCGGCCGTGGCAGCGCGCGTGGTAATCCACGCGGTCGATTCGGATCAGGTGGTCGTGGTCTTGGACGAGGTGGTGGAAGAGGTGGATGGGGCGGAAGGGGTGGAAGAGGCAGTGATCGCGGTGGCCGCGGCGGATTTAGGGGTAGCCGTGGGTTCAATCGAGGTAGCCGCGGTTCATGATTTAGCGTCAATGCCATCCAAAGTCCTGAAAGTTGAAGTAAACTGTTTGGTAACAATTTGCATGCATTAAATAAGTATATGCGGTGTTAGACTTTTCCTTTTCTATCCGAGCCATTGAATCCAACACCTACTGGAGAAATCCAATGTCTTCGTTGTCATTCTGGAAGCCTGGGACGACCGCCCCAGGAAGCAGTCTGGACAGGTTGACCCAGGAACAAGAAAGTGTGATCTCATCTGCTCCACCAGACAACTCCCTTTCACTTCAAGTCCAACGCGAACGCCTCCCCATTGCAAAATACCGTGGGTGTTTGCGTGATTCTTTTCTCAAGCTTTTCGAGAGCGAGTCATGGTTTTCAGGCGACAAGCTCTTATATTGCATCGAACAGTATCCAATCACCATCGTAGTGGGCCAAACCGGCTCTGGCAAAACCACACGTACGTAGGACATTCTATACGATTGCAACAACCTAACTGTCCGAAGAACTTCCTCAATATCTATTGGAAGCTGGATGGGCTGCTGAAGGCAATGTGATAGCTTGCACGCAACCCCGAAGAGTCGCTGCAACTTCAGTCGCCGCTCGTGTGGCTGCTGAGGTGGGGACGGTCCTTGGAGAAGAGGTGCAAATAAACGAATATCCCCGTGTCTGAGTGCTCACAGTTGCCTCGTTTGCTAGGTTGGATATACCATACGATTTGAGGACGTGAGCGATAAAGATAAGACCCGGATACGTTATATGACAGACGGAATGCTTTTTCGAGAAGCTCTCGTCGACCCACTGCTGTCACGCTATAGTGTTATTATGGCAAGGACACGAAAATAAGCTGTTCGCCCCCTCTCTAACACACTCCATCGCAGATTGATGAAGCTCACGAGCGAAGCCTTTACACCGACTTATTGCTTGGCGTTCTGAAAAAGTCTAGGAAATCCGCTCAACTCTCGTGCTGTTACTGAGATAGTTTCTGGCAGGATAAGACGCAAACGACCTTCCCTCCGTATCATTGTTTCCTCCGCCACGCTTGACGCCACGTCCTTCCATGACTACTTCTGCTCAGGGACTTCACCGCGAGAAGCCACTATCATCAGCTTAGAGGGAAGGGTGTACCCAGTCGAAGTTGCGTATCTGGAAGAGCCCACCATCGACTATATCAAGATGGCTGCCGAGGTGACCTGGAAAATCAACCTGCAGGTGCGCGCGGTAGGTCTTGTGTGCTGTCCTTGAACTCAAATAAGGGGGAAACGGAAGCATGGGACTGGTGATATCCTCGTCTTCCTGACAGGTCGGGAAGACATCGAGCGCTTTCTGGAGACGATAACAGAGCTTATCCCTACGTGCGCAGCCATGATATCTAAGGTTGCCTGGAGTTAACGGTCCTCCGTATCCAGCCTGCCGCGTGGTGCACCACAAATTATTCCCATGGCGCTGCACTCAGGCCTGAGCACAGAAGAACAGCTTACAGTGTTCGGTCGCACAAATCCAAATTCCCGCAAGGTCATTGCTGCAACCAACATTGCCGAAGTGTGTTCCTTATTCAATTGGAGTGCGGCCTTTCACACGCTTCACAGGCCAGCGTTACGATTGATGGAGTCAAGTTTGTCGTAGACTGTGGATTTGTGAAGGTACGAACCGCCTATCTATCCAAGATAAATGTGTCAATCAACGTAGTTTTAGATAAGATCTTACAACCCGTCGTCTCACATCTCTTCGCTGTCTACCGTTCCTGTTTCTCTGGCTTCAGCTACGCAGAGAGCCGGTCGTGCTGGTCGCACATCACCCGGCATCTGCTATAGGCTATATCCCGAATCTTGCTTGACGTCGCTTCCGGCGGCCACCCCTCCAGAGATTACTCGTACAGACATGACTACGCCCATCCTCCAGCTCAAGTCACTTGGAATTGACGACCTAATGAAATTTGAATGGATCTCTACCCCGCCTGCTGAAAGTATCCTGCGTGCACTAGAAACCTTAGTTACCACCGGGATGGTCGGAGAGGATGGCCGACTGACCGTCATGGGCCAACGAGTTGCGGAGTGTCCTATCGAACTGGGTATTGCCCGTATGGTAAGGACTGGTCCTACTTGTTCGGTCACATCTGAACTTCTGATCCAGTTGTTCAGCTCCAAAGAGTTCTCTTGTGGGGAAGAGATTTTGACCATCGCAGCAATGATTTCCGTTCAGGTGCGTAGGAACCTACATACCGTCACACCCACTCAGTGGTCACACTGGGCATAGGATGCTTTTGTCATACCCAACGGCGCCCCAGGCGCGCTCGCCGAACTCGAAAGGCGAAAATTTACTGCTGAAGAAGGGGTGAATATACCATACTTTCAATCTTTCAATTGTTGCTAACTGCATACGGAGGATCATCTGACCCTTGTGAATGGTGTGTAAATTCTCTGTGCGTGCTGCCAGGTTACTTATGAACGACAGCGTATAATGCATTTACAAAATATGGGCGTTCATCATCCTGGTGCAAGGCCCATGCGCTAAACTTCCGGGCGATGTCTAGAGCGGTGTCCATCCGCTCGCAACTTAGCAAGTACATGATGCGCTTTGATCTTCCAAAACAGAGTTGTGAAGGGGATGCTAAACGACTGCGGCAGTGCCTTGTAAGTGGATACTGGCGAAATGCAGCCCGATGGATGGCAGACGGAACATATCGTTCGGTCCATAATGATCAAGTTAGTGTTGATTACCTCCCAGCTCTTTCAGATCTCTTACTTCGGCAGATTCTACATGTTCATCCGACGTCTGTGTTATTCACCCGGAAGCCGCAAACTGGATGGGTGGTCTTCCACGAGCTGGAAGAGACCAAAAAACCTCAGTAAGACATTCTATGGAATAAGACAGCTACCTTGCAGATGATGTATAACGGAACTCAGGATTAAAGTGATCACCGAAATTGAGCCCGACTGGTAATGAACAGCGTAAACACGGTGTCGATTCGGCAACCTGACACGCACTTTGCAGGCTCCTCGAATATGGTCACAAATACCACAATAACCGTGTACGAGGATGATCTAAAGGATATGTGTTATACTGAAATGTCCAATTTGTTGGATTTCTGTACTTGGCACGAGTATATAACTACGTGGGATACTGTAGCCAAATAAACAATATCATTTGGCAGAGTGCGAGTCCTTCCGCTCAACGGTTTCATTCGGAAATGGGTGCAAGCCAGTCCACACCTGATAGAGGACCGAAAGTCTTTCGCCCAGAAACGTCAGTAGAGGTATGCCGTTTTCCTTCACTGAGCTTACGGATGACTTACTTGTCCAGGTTTCACCGGATGTGGTGAATAACCTCTCTGCACGCCTCGCATCTGATGAGACAATTCCCGAACGACAATTTGCTATAGATTCTCATATACAGGAAAGAATACAGCGGGGACTGACAGCCTTGCGTGCCGAAGAGGAGACTGTCCAACTTGAAATCCATCGTGCTTTGGAGAAGGAGAATCTAGATCGGGAAAGGAGAATGGTCGAAGACGGCAGTACCCACGGTGGTTTGAAAACCGGTGTCGCACTAATCGGCGACTTGGAAGAAATTAGGGAGAAGGTTGATAAGTTCCAGACGCGACGCCAACTTGGCGATTTTCCTTCTGTCAAGGAGACCGCTGAAGCAATTGCATTATGCTACACGTACGTACTCTTCATTGGTTTTAAGTTCAATCGCACTACTAAAGACGCCTGGCAGAATGAATCCAACAACACCCCTGGAATGCTGGAGGGAAGTTGCTCGCTTCAAGGTTGCCGTGGCAGATGCTGAAACTGTGAGGGAGTCTCTAATTTTTCACTTCAAAGTATGACATAGTTCGCAGCGATACCTCGCCTCGCTGCGATGAGACATTCATCACAGGGCATGTGACCTTGCGAGCGGATGCTTCCTTTCTCTGTAAGGGCAAATATAGATAAGAAGGCTGTACGGAGGTGCGACTTGGTCGGTGAATTGCTGCCAGCGATACACATGCATGAATCCACTCTGAGCTTCCATTCGATCGTGGACCGCGATGTTGTCATATGGAGTATTGCGCCAGCCAACCGCTGTTGGGCATGTGTCGTACCGTCACGAGGATGTACCGCCTTACTGATCCTTATACATGCACGGCTTATTTTCGTGCGGAGACCCTGCTAAATTAATTTGCCAAGGCACACCAACGCATCGCCTCCCTGGATTAGGGAGTGAGCGGTTTGAACTCGGATAATCAAATGATTGCCGGGCTCGGCAACCTAAGTTCGTTTTACCGCTCGGCTTTATTTGCAACAAATCCCACTACTACGTCCCATCCCCGTGTCTTCGCTCCTTCGTCGACATCAAAGCTCGCCCTGCCCTCTGGTGTCCACTCGGATTTTTCCTCCTACACCTCTATTTGTGTCAGCGTTCCCAATCACTTCTGACGGCCGTCTTTGACTCACTTCATCTTAACCCTTAATTAACCGACCTTCCCCGGTCGATAAACAGACGCCGGGTCACCGTAACGTTGATAACCGTGTTCACCCAGAGTTTGAGGGCCTAAACATAATGCAAGCCCCTGCAGAGGTTGCGGATATACATTCCTCAAAATTGGCGTACGCTGTGAACCCATGATCCTCCCGTTTATTTACCTACAACCCGCACAGCTCGAAACAGCCTGTCGTGAGGAATCCTAGAGCTTGCACGGTATGCCGCGCAGCCAAAGTAAGTTCTCCGAGTTATTTTTTCGTTCTCTGGTTCAATGCAAGTGATCAGATGAAGTGTGTTGGAGCCGAGGACGGCCAGAAGCCGTGCCAAAGGTGTAAAAGGACTAACGTCGAGTATGTAGGAAATAACGTGATTCCTCTTGATCGTTGTTACATCTTGCAACATTTCAGGTGTATTTTCGAAAAACATCGCCGCGGCCGCAAACCTGGGTCAAAGTACGAAATCATATCGACCCGGGATATTTCTGATCCCCTAATACGTCTTATTCCAGATTATCAGAGGCATCGAAGATGCTTCGAAGACTTGAGAAAGGACTAAACACTGCGAAACTCAAGCAAGCGAACGAGACATCCATATCTTCTGTGTTCCCTGCTGCCGACTCCCAATCTCCCCAGGTAGAAACGCAATATGGTACCATGATCCGACCGATGGATCAATACAGCACCTCAGGTAATGATGCTTACTTGTTCGTCCCCGACTCACGTTAAGCTTCTGCGCCCGCGGCGTTTTAGCTTCCGGAAATCGACCTTCCGACGGTGACGATGAAGAAGACCGTGGTGACGAAAGATTTCCTGCGAAGCTTATACGCAGAGAAAATTCCTTTTTTCGGACCATTTTAAATCCCGAACACAAGTCGCCTTATCCTATCGTCACATCCCAGACCACTCGGAGTGATCTGGATGGCCTTCAACTGGTACGACCTGCTTCCTCCCCAGCTGGATTTCAAGATCCAATCACAGCTGGCCTTATATCAGAGGATAAGGCCAAGATACTCTTCGATGCAATCTTTTTACGCCTCAATCCATTCATCAATTTATTTGATCCCCAGTTGCACTCAGTCAATTACGTGCGCTCCAAGTGTCCCCTTTTGTTTACCACTCTCATCGCTGCTGGTTGTAAATTCTTTGAGCCAAGTCTTTATAAGGAGTGCCTTCACCTCGCAAATGAACTGGCCATCCGTGCGTTTGCTGATGGGTGGAAGCGAATCGAGGTGGTTCAAGCCTTTGCATGTTTGACGTATTGGAAAGAGCAAGATGATAATGTACGTGGGGATTTCTTGTCTTCGTCCAAGGGTCCTTGCTGACGTGATTCCAGCGCACATGGATGTACATTGGTTATGTGAGCGCAATAGGCTTATGAAATAACTTCAATTACTGACACTTTCATTAGGCGTGTCGGATGGCTGTGGAACTTGGTCTAAATCGTTTTTTGGCGAAGCCACCCGCGAACGAAACCGAATTCCAGCTGCTTGAACGACGGAATCGCGAGAGAACTTATCTAGTACTGTTTGTTCACGATCGGAGCCTCAGCATGCAAACCGGGCGCCATTGGATGCTCCCAGAGGTAGCTAACATAATCATGAATGATCTTTCAGTATTTCATCTGCTTGAGTGCAGGACGACTTTATCAGACATGCGGACACTTGGCATGAACGGGGTGGTTCTCCAACACGATGCGAGGACGTTATTGTGGCCGCATTCGTACAATTACGAAGAATTGCAGTGAGTATATTTTGCTGACCTTCATGTTGATGCCTCTTAGGATTGACACGTGCCATCTATTTAGGCGGAGACCACCGATATGTTGCACACTAACCGAAGTCTAGTTGACGGTGGCAGTGGTCAGATCAACATTGACATGGCACTAAAAAACGCCAATGCTAAGTTATCACAGTGGACAACAAAATGGGAGCATGAAATGCGGAGAGGTGAGAGACGGTGTTTACCACGGTATATATGTATTGATCTTTTGAACAGCAAATGGAGAATCGTTTCATTTCTCGTTTCTCAACTTTTTCTGCTTATACTCCAGCCTCTTCTTGAATAGCTTTGGCGTACAAGCTGACGCGGCTCCAGCAAGTGGTCTCTCAATGCTACCTCTGATTTGTTGTGACGACATTTTAGGAGAACCGGACGAATAGTCATCTGCGTGCACTGTCAGCATGCTATGAAAATGCATTCAGCGTTCTCCAAATCGCCTCGAAAGACTTCCGGGATCTTGGTGTACTAGTATGTATGAATACCGGGTCCATTTATTCATCATACCCATCTACACTTACTACAGAGATATGGTCAAGAAAGTGCTACAGTAATGACTGCCTATTCTGCAATTTTTCTCTTAAAGGTACGCTCCTTCAGGTTTAGCAGAACTCTCGTTCACCGCCCGTTAGTTACTGCGGAGTTCAGATGCGAACCCTGGCCTGCAGTCCGAGTTACCCGAGGGTGCATCACGCGAAATTCACGCAACTATACTGAAGACAGCCGAAGCCTACAATGAAGCCGCTCATTTCTCGCCTACGTCGGCGTTCGCAGCTTACCATGCTCGTTTCTTGTGGCACCTCATCCATATGCACCGTACACGTCCGGGTGGTGTTACGAAGGATCGACATCACGAAAACTCTCTCGATCTTTCAATCCAGAGTATGGTTTCCTCGACTTTTCCCTTGGTTATTGCTGATAGCAACTTTTAGGAGAACAAGTATCGCCATCGCAGATGACACCTTCCCCACAAGAGAGCGCGCGGAACGTGTCATCTCATGTCAACTATTCCATCACGAGTCCTCAGGAAAGCTATCCAGCGAATGCGAACGGGATGGTCTATGGCCTTCCGACACGGAATGGACCTGTGCCCTATCCACCGATGGGCCCACCGATCGAAGAGTATACGTCAGCAGATCACCATTATTATCGCACAATGTTGTTTGATCTTGGATTCGGTGGAGAACAACATCACGTGTTGACGACGAATGATGGCCTGCGCCATGCCACATATGGTGAAGGCCTGACAACTCACTATACGCAATATCCATATGGACCCGCGCAACCGATTGGTCAGACTAATTTCATTGGAAGCTAGCGAAGTTGCTACTACTACTTTTTCCCCTTTCTTCGTAGAGCTTCGACTACTTGCTATCTCCATGTTATGAGCAGTTATGACACATGCTTTGTATTCTGGCTATGTTTTTACTCGTCACCAATAGAGAACACTGCGACATGTTGACTAAAAGCGACAGCGAGCAGTGGTTGACTACGCAATGCCATGAAATCGAAGTCTCGGATGCGATGTGGGCGGGGAGCTACATTAATGATGCTAGGTTGTGCGTTTACATAGCCAATATTATGGACGTGGAGAACTGCCCCCCTTTTGACGGAGTGGGCGGCAATTGCAAAATAATCCGAGTTGGTCGGACACCATCTGTTACACTGGTAAACAATCTGCCGCCTTGTGTACATGGAAGAAACATACCGGAAAGCATGTCCTCCATCCTGGAAACTGATCCCCGTGTGTATAGGCTTGCCGCCCCTTAGTTTTGACATGTCCCAGATAGCGAAACGCGACCCATAGCTTGCCCCCACGCTGTAGGTGTAATATTTTGTCACAAACAAAGCCTTTCGAGGATCGTGCAACATACATGTCAGCGTTATCACGACGCCATGCGGCGAAGCCCATGTTCTGAGAAGTCTTCCCCAGAAGCGAGTCTTTCAGTGCATGTGGTTCCACAAGCTCAACCAACGTGGAGTGTCTCCAACTGCCTTGTTCAGTCAAGGTAGGGTCAGTACGCCAATCCGTAAGGAAGACGGAACCGCGGCAGTCAGAAACGAGGAATTCCTTGCTACTCCTAGGATGTGAATTGACTGTTATCAAGGGATGCGGGAAAGCAATAACATAGGCAGTAGGCTGGGGTCTGGAATTGGGTGGAGAGGAAGCATCCCGACTGGGAGTTTCTGGTGAAGGAACTCCGGATGAGATGTCGAGCGTTGGTTGGAGATCCCACACCATAAGCATTTTGTCATCTACGGCCGATGAGGGAGCCAGCTCTCAAGACTCACAATGTACTTACCGGACACGGAAGCAACGTATCGTGCATTATCTTGATCGTGACCGCCACAGAAGCACATGTCGTTTACTCTGCCATGGTGGCCGCTCAAACCACCGCCAAAAGGAAATATGTACTCGCTAGACGAGGCAGACTTTGTCAATAGGTGCAGACCAAAGTCTATCCCCGCTGCCACAATCCTATGGGTCCGAAAGCGTTAGTTTCCGCTTGCATTCTGGAAGCCGGTAGAACGAACTCGATGAACCAAGCGTCGCTACTGCTAGGTGAGAGTGTACGAGGCGACCAGGCTAACGCGGTCACTCTGGTCCCGAGGTGGAATGAAGCCAATCTCTTTGCGGATGTTGCGATCTAGGATACGAGTTTAGTGAGAGAGACGGCAGAAGAGCAAGGGAACTCGCTGACTATCTGGTAGACTTCGACGGAATGCTCGCCTCCAAAGGCCAGCAGGTCGTGACCGTCCTCGTGGTAGCACGAGCGTACTACATGGACGTCTGAACCATGATTTATTCTGATGACACCTGCATCCATGACTGGCTCAAAACTGAAATGTAAAAGCTGTGCCCGCGCGACTTGAAGTTGTATGTTTTCTTCAACTGCTCGCGGCAAAAGTCCCAATCCATTTCTCTTCCTTGGACTCATACTCGCTTCGGGCACAACCTTCTACCTTATCGTGAAACACAGAGAGGCGACACACCCGGCGTCGAAGCAACCCCTGCAGCACGCTCACCCGCTTGTTCCGCCGCGTCACCTCCAGGGCACAGATTAGAATACTCCGCGTCCGATATCAACACGATAATGGCCTCAATCGTAGATAATGTTATACAGCAAAAACCAACTTTTGATTCGAAGAAAGTCACGATGATCTACGTGCTCGGTGGACCTGGCGCGGGTGGGTTCCTGTAAACACGAGACAACTCGTGATCTAACATCTATGCAGGCAAGGGAACTCAATGCGGCAGGCTGGTAGAAGACTTTAACTTCAGTCATCTATCGGGTGAGCATTGTCTCGCCCCCAGCCCGTGCCCACATTGATCGACATGGTTCACTTGTAGCTGGTGATCTCTTGCGTGCGGAGCAGAACCGGGAAGGTTCTCAGTATGGGGATCTGATTCGAACTTGTATCCGTGGAGGCACAATCGTACCGCAGGAGGTCACTATTAAGCTTCTGGAGAGGGCCATGTCTGCAGAGATGCAAACGAGGTCCGGTCCCGGGTGGACGGACGGCAAGGGTCGTTTCCTCATCGACGGCTTCCCGCGTAAGATGGATCAAGGTTTGACATTCGAAGAGACGGTATGACTCATTCATGCCGTCTCGCCCATTGCTCATTCGACTTGTAAAAGGTTTGCTCGCCCTCGCAGGTATTGGTCTTTGAGGCGGACGAAGAGGTGATGATGAAGCGGATCTTAGAACGGGGGAAGACTAGCGGGCGTGAGGATGACAATATCGAAAGTCTCAAGAAGCGATTCCGTGAGGCATTTTTCCTACGACGCTCGAAAACCGATTGAGAACTAGTCATTCAGAGACTCACAAAGAACTTGTTCAACCCGTCATAGAGTACTTGGAAGGTAAAGGTAAAGTCACCAAGGTATGAGTCCAAGTTCACCACTAGTGGTATCCTTATCACCATTTGCAGATCAATAGTAATCAATCCATCGAGCAGTGCCACAAGGAAGCTAGTGAGGCCGTTCGCAAAGTCTTAGTTTGAGTCTTCGATATACCCGGTGACTCCGATATCAGCGGCCTTGGTAATACACCATGTGTAGCATCTTTAGGTGTGAACATAGAAATTCCTCAAGTTCATATCCGCTCGTGATGCAGCACTGCAAGTAGCTCGGCCACCTTTCTCTACCTCAAAGATAGTACCATCTGCGCACAGCAAATGCGCATCCTGATCAGCGTCATCCTTGAGGGAAGTCAGTGGCTCCGAACAAACAGAAACACTGGAATGACGAACAGGTATCCATTCCCAGCCCCCACACCTGAAGCATTCGACGACCGTGTTACCATCACCGCTGTCTGACATATCCCCCTCGTTCGAATAACGCAAGTTAATATGGATCCCATCTTGATATGCTGTAGTAAGGACTGCGACGACCTTCTCTGCGAATTTCTCTCTTGCTATGGGGGTATCCATGATAAAAGTCGGGTCACGCTGGGGGCGGACCATGATTACATCCATCGAAGTGCCTGAAGGGGGACTCCTCGATATCATGGGGTTGATGCGGAACTCGGGTTCTAATCGATCTACGTTCACAGTAGATAGGAAATAGGAAAACGGACCGCGAAGATCTACTGCAGAATCGCTTCCATTAAAGCTATCAGAGGGAATAAAGTCGCCCTTGTCCGGATCGTAGGTTTGGATGGCCCCAGATGATGGGATAGGAAAAAGCTTGACATGACTTGCGTACCATTTCGTGACGTTCTGCTGCGCTGCGACTTTGAATCTTTCAATTCCCGGCATGTCCTTGCGGAGCTTCTCTGAATCTTTGAGAATGGCGGCGTGCAAGGCAGTGGAGGCGACAACAACCGACACTACAGGTCGAGAGTCGCCTTGACCATGATGTGAACCGAGAGGACCGAGAAGTGAAGTGAGGGATAGGGTTAATGCTCTTGATGTTGAAGCTCCGAGAAATGCCTCTAGAGATCGCAATTTGTAGGCGACGGGCTCTTGCGGCGGGGTAGGCCTGAACAAGGACGCATAGAGTGCGTTCGCTGTTCCGCACGGAACGAGCACGAAGTGAATGGCCCGAAGAGACTGATCGTCCTCGCGGACTCCTGCATCGGTTGAAAAGGCAAGATGGTTCACTATTTCGTGAAGGGTGCCATCTCCAGAGCCTAGCACGATCGTGATGTCCCCCTTGTGTCTGTTGAGGAACCCGAGGACCTCTACCCCCGCATCGTCAGGGGCGCGGGTGGGAATGATCTCGGTAGGGATTTTGTGCGCAGCGTGGAGGCGGGGAATGACGTGAGCGTTGAAGAACTGCTCTGCCGTGGCGTCGCCACAGACGGGGTTATAGAGCACTAGAAGGGGCATATATAGCAGCTGCTCATCGACATCGGTGAGCTCAGTGGATTTACAAGCTGGCAGTCGAACTCACAATAATCTAGGTGGTGGTGGGAAGCTAAACCATATCTGTTTCGCATGCTCCTTTTGCTACGTCGCGCTTCGACAGCCAGATTCCGTACCGGCTATCGAACAATGTCCGCCAACCCCCCAGATTTCAAGCAGTTCAAGCTGGCACTCATCCAGCTCGGCAGGGCCCCTCACCTCGCAGAAAATCCCACCGAGACAGAGATCAAAGATGCGAACCTGAAACATGCTAGGGATATGATCGATCGGGCAGTGAAGGACTCCAGCGGGAAGCCAGACCTAGTTGTCTTGCCTGTGAGACGCTCCTCTGTTCCACCGTCCCTCAGCATAATGACCGACTCAAGGAATGCTTCAACTCGCCCTATGGTCATGTATACTTTCCTGTGTACGCCGAAACTGTCGGCTATACACCTGGACAGGAATACGACATCACAAAGACTCAGAGTCAGAGCGTCAAAGTCCTCTCAGAGGCGGCGTTAGAGAACCGGATTTGGCTCATTGGAGGTACATCGACCATTTGGCGCGGCTTGCCCAGTCGATTTAATGACGGATCAGGTTCGATACCCGAGAGGGGTACCGCTGACGGCAAGCTCTATAATACTTGCATCGTATTCTCACCGGAAGGCATGACTTGGTTGTGTACTTCGCCTTGTCGCTCATACTCTCCCCAGGCAAGCTCATAGCAATGCATCGCAAAATCCACCTGTTTGACATCGATATCCCGGGCAAGATCAGGTTCAAGGTGCGTGGGCTTTTTTTTGGAATGGTGATCTAAAGTAATTGCGTAGGAGAGCGAAACGCTGACGGGCGGCTCGTCTACGACATTCTTTGATACAGGTAAGGTCTATAAGCATTAGTACATGGGGTGGTCACAACAACTGACAGCAGATTTCGCGCGCATTGGTCTCGGAATATGCTATGATGTGCGCTTCCCGGAGCTTGCCATGATCGCTGCACGCAAAGGTTGGGGTGGTACATGGGTAACTTACGGTAAACGCTCAATATCATTTGATAGGATGTCACGTTCTCATCTATCCTGGGGCATTCAATACGACCACGGGACCCCTCCATTGGGAGCTGCTCCAAAGAGCCCGGTAGGCAGCTGCAGGTGTGGTGTGATTGAGCTGACGCATATTTTCTGCAGGGCCGTTGACAACCAAGTCTTCTTTTCAATGTGTAGTCCTGCACGAGACCCGAAAGCAAGTTATCAAGCGGTGGGTCATTTTACTGATTGTGATTCCAGACTGACGATTATGGACAGTACGGCCATAGTATGGTAGTCGATCCATCGTGAGTGCACCGTTGCGAGCGACGACCCAACAACTCACATTACATAGTGGCAAGGTGCTCAAGGAGGCCGAGGAGTTTGAGGATATCCTGCATTTTAACATTGGTGAGTTTTTTCCGAGCTCGGATATGTCAGATCAGACGTTCAACGTCGCACGGAAGGCCCAGAAGTATACCATTCCGCGCGAGCAGGAATACCTGTAACAACACAACGGCGATTCGATGTTTATCCAGACGTTCACAGTGAACACTAGTAGTTAGGTCTACTTACTATGTATGCACTACTGTATGGTATAAGCAGTGGCTTCCAAATGCGGATGTGTAGAAATTTCCAGGACATTCCACAGCTTTCTCGTACAGCACTACAGCCTGAAGCTAAAGGCCCTCCACCGCTCGTTACCTTCCTCACTCCATTCCATTCGACCCATTCTACCATGGTTAGAGAAACGTCAGCCAGTTCCCCTTGACCGTTCCCGGCGACTGACCCGCTTTACATGCAGGAAATATTACGATCTGCTCGAAGTAGCTCCCGACGCCTCCGAAAACGAGCTTAAAAAGGCTTACAGGAAGAAGTCTGTATTTTTTTTTTCATTTCCCCCCTCCTTGTCCTCACCTTCCTCAGAGCTCTGCGACTACACCCGGATAAGGGTGGTGACCCCGAGTTATTCAAGGAGGTGACACATGCGTATGTCTATGTTCACTTCGTGTGTTCTTTCTCCGCTAACCCATGCACACCAGATACGAAGTCCTGGCAGATCCCGAGAAACGAAATATATATGATGCTCGTGGAGAAGCTGGGCTCTCAGAACAGGGCGGAATGGGCGGCATGGACCCACAGGTTAGTCATACCTGTCTTTCCTCCGCAGCGCTCGGCTTCATGCCCGTTCGTATCAGGATCTTTTCAGCCAACTCTTCGGGGGCGGGGGTTTCTTTGGTGGAGGCGGTGGCCGTTCGCAAGGCATTCGCAAGACCAAAGATCTTGTCCATCGGGTACAGGTATCGCTCGAGGACCTCTACAAAGGCAAGACCACCAAGCTCGCTCTCACGCGGAATGCTCTTTGTTCCAAATGCAACGGCAAGGGTGGCAAAGAGGGTGCCGTCCGCTCCTGTAACATATGTAGTGGTCGCGGTATCAAGGTCACCCTTCGCCAAATGGGTCCCATGATCCAACAAATACAGTCCACGTGCGACGAGTGTAATGGGACGGGAGAGGTTATTAACCCCAAAGATCGCTGCTCTGTCTGCAAAGGCAAGAAGACCATGCCGGAGAAGAAGATTCTAGAGGTTCACATAGACAAGGGTATGAAGGGTGGACAGACGATCACCTTTGCCGGGGAAAGCGATCAATCGCCAAACGCTCAGTCTGGAGATGTCGTAATCGTTATAGAAGAAAGGCCTCACGAGCGGTTCAAGCGTCAGGAAAACAATCTCATAACTGAACTCGAGGTCGACCTTCTCACCGCGCTAGCCGGTGGTGAAGTTGCAATCAAACACCTCGATGATCGAGCTCTACTGATTCGATTTTTACCTGGCGAGATTGTCAAAAATGGTACGTTTTCGCTGCAACGCCGTTATGTTGCCCATCCTGACTCTCGTTTCGTCAGAATCCGTCAAGGTCATCCGGTCACAAGGAATGCCATCTCAACGGCATCATGAACCCGGTGATCTTTACGTCAAGTTCACTGTTCAATTCCCCGACACCATTGATCCTTCCAAAGTCCCCTTACTTGAGCAAGCCCTCCCTCCTCGCACCCCCGTGCAGAGCTTCTCCAAGAACATTCATATCGAAGAAGTGGACCTCGAGGAACCCGACGTACGGTCGAGAGCTAACGCTTTGGCGGATGATGCAATGGATGAGGATCATGACGGTGAACCTCGGGTACAATGCGCGAATCAGTAATCTCTCTGGGCTAGTCCATGGACATTTGCCACTTGATATTTGTCGACATTAGTACCCTGGTGATTGCCCATCATTGTCTCCATAGATCCATTTACATCTTTGTTACATCCATGATGACTGATATGCACTGAGGAACACTGAGTTACGATTGGAAGTTTACACATCACTATGAGGTAGCATCCCACCGAACCTGAGAGCAGGCTGAGATTCAAGGCACGTTGGGATTCGTAAGTGTCTTACCTCTGGGCTAAACTTGAAGCTTTCGTAGCCCTTACGGCTGAAGAAGCTGACCTCGGTTTCATTCTCTGGGTTCAGGAAGTGAATGACTGATCAGTGGACCGACTTGCACGCCTACCGAGACCGACATCTACCAGGAACTTGTTGTCGTCTTCCAAGATCCAATCGTCATGGTCCAGGTTGATGATCAAATTCGTAGTCTGGCGAAAACAAACGCATCGGAGACTTAGGGATGAACGGACGGTTTTCCGAGACCGAGCGGCTGCAGCACCTTTGCGCCATGAGCCTGCGTATAAAGTTTGAGTGTATCTAGCTTGACGTTAAACAGACGGGATACGACATGACCGGGTGAGGGGTACGAACCTAGGACAGCATTTTGGTAGGGTCGCCAGGCGGCGCCAGTCTGGATAGCTGGGTTGCAGATAAGGTCGGACGGAAGCTGAAGCCTGTAAACGATCGCAATGCACCTTGGCGAACAATTTCTTTCAGGCCACCGACGGTCGTAGTTTCGAGGTTGAGCTTGTGGAGGACGAGGCTGCGCTCCGTGCGGTACTCGAAAGACTTGATCACACGGACGGTGATCGTGGCCTCTGTCCGTGGAACCGCCTCGTTGGTCAATACGCTAGATATCCCCTCGGACATTCAGAGGATTTAAAATGTTTCTGTGGGAGTAGTCGACGTGACGTCCACCCAAAACTTGGAGCCTCTGGTCTTACGCGACTTCAAGTCCTCCAACTGTTTGATTTGGTTTTTAGGATAGAATCAATCAATCGTTACACTCGCTTGTAATTGTGATTTCAGGTGATGATGATGGAATATTTATAGTTTGAGTCAATCTGAGGTCACTCACTTGTTTGGTTGCCGCGAGTGCATACCACCATCCATGAATACGGTCGCGTCCAATGGCTCGGTAGACGAACTCCAAGTCGAAACATCACGGTATAATCAAAAAGACCCAAGGAAACTCACCAACCTGAACGAGATCCTCTCTTGTCTGTCGTGGTACCAGTCTGAGGAAGCAGCACTCTCCAACTCCCTTGCCGGACTACTTTCGGACCGCGCCTCCATAACAGATTCGCTTCACCGGCTGGAAGCCCTTGTCCCTCATCTGGATGACCTATGTCTTGAATCTTCACAGCTCGCGAGGAAAGTTTCCTCCACAGCGATGACCGCAGACCGCGTCGGAAGGCGCGTGAGGGCTCTTGATCAGGAGATGAGCCGTGTTTCACAGGCAGCCGAACGAGTGGGGCAGGTTATGGAGCTCAAGGTAATCCCATGCATGCGATGTACGAACGACTTCTGGTTCACACTCTTCAAGTCCTCCCTTTCCCAGTTACAGACTTGCATTGAACGCCAAGACTGGGAGTCGGCGACAAGACATTGCGCTCGTGCCATGTCACTGCCCTTGGAGGTTATTTCTGGTCCTTTTGCTGAAAACTCCGTGGTACATTCTTTCTCGCAATTCCACCTATGCAAGGCTTAAATCCTCCTCTAGCCGACTGCAGAGAACCATCTCCCTCCTGTGCAGACACTCCAAGCTGCGAGAGAACAGCTCCTATCAATATTCCTCCATCATTTTGCACAGGCATCACGATCTCGTGACGCAGCTGCGACGAGCCGTTATTTCAAACTATTTCCTGTGATTGGCTGGGAAGCTGAGGGTCTTGAGGCATATGCGTCGTTTGTCGTCGACTTGGTGCGGGTAAGGGCACCTGCTTCTGTCAAAAGTAGAACTATATGTTCTTCATTTGCGATTCGCTGACCGACAGTATCGACAGCCTCATCCCCGCTGTACTACGTCACTGTTTTGACCGCCCTGTTCGAAGGTGTCGCCATGATCATTGACCAACACCAACCCATCGTGGAGAAGTATTATGGTGCAGGGAATATGCGAAGTGTGGTTCAGAGATTGTTGGAGGAGTGTGATCGAGTGGTCCAAAATACGCTTGAAGCTTGGAGGGAGGATCGATCAATCAAGAGAAAGGTGGTCAAATTCCCGTTTTCATGTTGTTCGGCTGAGTCCAGCTTGCCCAGTTGTCAGATATCTCGAATTCACCAGTGTCAATGTCAGCTTCACGAAAACAGTTTTCAACTGCCGTAGAAGTGGACGAAGTTGATCCACGCGAGATCGACAAGACATTATCTGAGATCGCTGGAATGAGCGGTCGATGGAACCTTTTCCGAAAATTCCTCGTTGAACAGTTACAGGTGTGTAGTTATCATGAACACTTACTCCGAGTGTTTTCTGACAATAGCAACCAAGGAAGAGGAAACAGATGTGGACGGTGGAGTAGATTCCGACGACCAGAACTTACAACCCATCTCTGGATTTTCCAGTGTCCACGTTGGCTCTCCGCTGCCTATGGGACCTGTCGCGCTGTTGGATGCGACATCCTCTCAAAGAGAATTCGAAGATTTGTTGAGTTCTTGCTACATCCCTATGGAGATTTGGTATATCCGCACGATCATCGACAAGGTCCGTCTGTGAGACTTGGAGTGTCCGAAATATAATGTAACTGAGTAAACGTAGGCTCAACACCTTTCCAGTCCTGATTTCTCTCAGATACCTGCAACCACAACCACCCCAGACGACGTTTTTTATATTCTGAAAACCGTATATACTCGTCTATTGTCAACAGGCTCTCTCGGGACCTTGGAACGGACCACTGACCTGCTTAAGGACGTGCTAGATCACGATTTTGCAGGTGGTACGAAGAAAAAACTGGATGATGTCTACCGAGTCGGTACAGGCATTCGAACCGAGAAGTCCGAAAAAGAAAGTCGATCATCGTTTCTTGTGCGTTCTGTCCTTTTCAACTAAGTCTCCCGCCTCACACATTCCTGAAAGGTGCTCCTGAATGACCTTGATGTATCTTCCTCACACATGGAAAGGCTCACGAAGGACCTGCTTTCTCAGCCTGCCATCACGCAGTTGTTCCTCGATACCGAACAGCCACGAGTAAAAGCCGTCATAACGAGCTTGCTTGCTTCCACGAGTAGATTCAAGGCAATCTTGAAAGTGATTTTGTTTTCCATGATCCTACGGCAATGGTCTAACAATGCCCCTAGGCTGGTATAGACCAGTTATTCAATCAACTAATGCGACCAAGACTACGAACTCTGGTACCCGACGTCTACAAGGACGTTTCTTATGTTCTGGACGAAGATGGATATGCGACCGCAGAACACCACGACATTGTGAGAAAACGCTTTATGAAGGTGTGGGAGGGGTTGACAGATGGGTACAAGGTAAGTCCTAGCATCACAATTATCATAATGCTGGTGCTCATACCCAAATAGGAGGCTTGTACTGAAAATAACTATCGTATTTTATTCGGACTTGCCCTTAATGCTATTCTCCGGCCATGGGAGAAACATATCTTGACCCTTTGTTACTCCGAGGTGTGTCCAAACCTTGTGATCTAATGTCTTCTACTGACGCCTTCAACCAGCTGGGCGCGATACGCTTTGACCGTGACCTTCGTTCCATAATGACGAATCTCTCCTCCCAAACGATGTTCGGCGACATTCGAGAGAAATTTATCCGTCTTCAACAGATCTCCTCGTTGCTGAACCTCGACAGTGTATGTCAGGTCGGGTTCTGCTAGTGGCCTTACTAACCTCAGACTCGAACAGGATGAGGACGTTGAGTCGTTCTATAGTGGATCTGGCATTTCTTGGACGCTGGGCATGCAGGAAGCCAAGGATATCGTCAGCCTGAAGGTTTGAGGTGTAAATAAGTGATTGTTGCCACGCTGTCCCGGACACGGTAACCTATGTACCTCATGATTGAGGTGGTGACCAGAACAAAAGGCACTAAATAGGGTGTATTGCCGTTCCACAAGTTGACCAACTACAAATGTCTCGAGCGATCTACTTTCATGACTGAGGTTTCTGCATAGCACCAAGGTGTATGTCATAGCACAAGAGATCCGTAAGTAACCACACATATTCCAGCTCATTCCGTGATGGGTAAGAATGGAGAGGGTGCTGAAGTCAACCACGACGCAGGGCATCCAAACGTGCCTGAAGGGAGTCTTCGTCAGCAACAGGAACATCGCCGCCTTGCCGGTCGTCCCCATGAGATTGGCCAGTTGTTTCTCCGATTGCCACCGGTCTACGGTTCTCAGTAAGGGGCGAAGATACTGCGCCGAGTCCGGTCGGCGCCTCGGTAAGCTGCATCTCGTCGTGTCAGTGAGTGTTCATCGAGATTGGTTGTTGGTCTCATACCTGTTGGGAAAGGTCGACGCCGATTTCATCGAGGACCTGCCTCAAGAACTTGTCGCCTTCCTCTTCTTCGTCTTCAACATCGTCATCCATCACGTCGTCCACGGCGTCCGACATCATCTCTTCCTTCATATCCATCATCGAGCTTTCTTTCTCGAAGTCGTTCATGATCTTCTGGATGGCTGGTAGGTTGAGGCCACGATTCATAGAAGCCATGGCCTTTGAACGAATAACGGTTATGGAATAGGAAGAGACTGGGCGCGAATCATGGGACGTACTCTTGTTGCTCCACGCATGGCCTCCGCCATTTGTTGATTACTGCGAAGGGTTTGTATCCTGAGACTGACGGCCTGCAGCTGTGTCTTCATCTGATAGAATTTCTGAACGTATCTCCGGGTGCGAACGAGATCCTTTGCCATGACTTTACATGCATTCTACTGAGGTAATTGACGAAGGACGCTTGATGTTCTGGAGGCCACATACCATCTGACCGGCTTTGGCGCTTTTCTTGATATCCGTGACGAGCTTCTTCTCGCTCTGCTCGAGCTTTGAGCGCTCCCGATCAAGTTCACGCTGAGCTTGAGTGAGAGCTCGCTGGTGTTGGCGGAGCCGTTCGGCGGGCGTGACAGTCCTGCCAAAGAGGATTTCCTGTAACGAAGATTAGGACATTCTACCAGAGTGTTACGGGACGTACGATGACGTTCATGACCGTCGACGTTGGGTGCAGCAAGGGGCTCTCCGCACTGCTATAATTACGACCGTGCATCACGTCTGCGGCACAGTCCGGAAAGTGCCGTTCGGAGACTGAAATATGTCAAGCCCCGACGAACCTTAACCTTCAAATCTCACCATACACAATCACCATCACCGAAAAGGCCACCACTCGCCATCATGGTATGTCCAAAGCTCTCCCTCTGCGCCGTCTCTGACAACGTTCACTAGCCTCTCGCAGTTGACCTTTTGAACCCCTCTGCTGAACACGAAAGGAGACAGCACAAGCTCAAGCGTCTCGTACAATCCCCTAACTCGTATTTCATGGATGTGAAGTGTCCAGGTCCGTCACTTCTCCCATCGCCGGCGGTTCGAAAATTTATACTCACCTATTTTCCGTCCCGTAGGCTGCTTTGCAATTACAACCGTTTTCTCGCATGCACAATCAGTGGTGTTGTGTGGGTCATGTGCAAGTGTCCTATGTCAACCCACCGGGGGAAGGGCACGGCTGACCGAGGGTCCGTCCCTCATTATTGTCCGGTGACCAATGCACCTTGCTAATCTCACGTTTGTCTAGGGTCTTCTTTCCGTCGGAAGAACTAGTTTTCTGGACTACCTCGTCTTTCACACATTCACTCGCATTACCAGCCACAATGACGCACATCGCACATCGCCCTTTTTACCTTCATGTCGAAAAAAGTGTGGAATATCGATGAGATTGATTTATAAGTATCCACTCCGTGGACCGCACATAATGACATGTAACACGTAACTCTTCAAAACTTGTTTGCTTTGCAATATGTGTGGACTCAAGTGTGGACTGGACTGAAAGTTAGACCATCACTGCTGGTGTCACGTTACATAATCACCCTCGACCCGATGGTCCCGCTATCGAGTCACGCTGATTCCGACTCGGTATGGATCTGACTCCTATCGGCAAGCACTGTGCCTTGCAGTCATGCAATGTCCTTGACTTTTTGCCCATTCAGTGCAGTTGTCTGCGGTGGTTTTGCAAGCTCCATATCTCACCTGACCTCCATGACTGTCCCTCTGTGCAACAACGTTCATCCAAATCGTCGTCCACTTGCGAGCATCCCAAGTGCGCCTTTTCTGGATGCACCAAGCCTTGCCTTGCGACTGGGGTAGCGGACGCTGCTGATCTGACTCAAGATGGCGATGGCCCGGTCCCGAAGGGCTGTCCTGGTTGTCAGCTTTCTTTTTGCGTCGAGTACGTTCGCAGGACCATCACAGATCTCCGAGATGCGTATCTCACACGACTCACATGTAGTCACCGTCATATGCAATCTCACTCGTGCACCAGCCTTACCACTGGGACCGATGATGTCAGGCACGAAGCTGCTCGTGCCATGCTTGCAGGAAAGTTTCCGTCAACGAGTACCCCGACATCCCACACCCCTGTGGTGGCGCGTCGACCCACGCAACTTCCCTCGGACCCCAAAAAACGAGCACAGCTGCAAAAGGTCAATCTCATGAAATTGCGTCACAAAGCGGTCCCTGCAGACCCCAGGGATAAAGGTTCCACGGTGTCTGTCGACCAACGCATTCACGTCACCGTACGCCTTGAGATTACTGGTCAGTCAACCCAAGAACGTGCTTTGTGGTTCCGAAAGGTGAGATAGGCTCGCACCATACTTTCGTTCTCTAACATACCATAGACGACGGTCACGGGCAGGGCGTTGGACTTGGTTGTTCAACACTTTGGCTTATCCCATACAACTTCAGTAGGTTTTTTATGGCGGCTTAGTGGTTCCGAGTTCATCTTGGGCGTCAGGCACTTCATTTGAAACAGCCGTCTGCAGAGTTCGGTGGTGCCGGTGATGTCCTGCAGAACCATTTGGAGCTATCGGCGCAACTAGAGGATGGATCGACTGTTGTGTTAACCGATGCACAGTTAAACGAATGTTTGAAGTTTGAACAATCTACACGGGCTTGATCAGTCCTAGATTCGTCCACATATATGTTCTTCTAGTAGTTGTGTCCTTATCTAAATTACCTATCGTGTTCTCCAGGAAACAGCGTTGATATTATCCGAGGGGAGAAATACATAATGTAAGGGGGACAGCAAACAGAGGCAACGCCGATAGCTGGAAGGTCCACAACGAGACCACTAAAATGCAAAGACGTGCTACGCCACAAGGGCAGCTAGTCGACGGAGATGAGGCACGCTGAGGTATGCTGGGACATACGTCTCGAGCCCTGAAACCTCACGAGGATACGGTGGTTCGTATGGTCCGACTTCCTCTGTTTCGGGTGAGAGAAGGAGATGATCATTACGATCGTTTGCTTGCACTCGAGAGGCAACAACGCGAAGAATTTCGGGAGAGATTGGATTCTGGAAGGAGCCAGGTATAATCGAGCTTTTAGATCGAGAACAAGTAGACCCACCTCGTATTCTGCAACATAGTAGTTGGTGCACATCCTTTGTATTTGCATAGGACTTAGCATCCAGCAAACGTCATAGATAATCTCAATATCGGCAGGTGTTGCCTGTTATCCAAAGTTAGAGAAGTACTGCGAGGGGAGAGTACAAGTTCTTCACTGACCTTTTTGAGTTGCAACAACTTGATGGCTTGCATCAAATGTTCGAGGTGGAGTGTACCCTCTGGCATCTCATGCGACTTACACCATTCCTCGATCCGGGTAATATTGTACTGAATCTGCATGGCTATCAGACGGGCACGGGATTAGCACTGCATCAAGAGAGATAAAAAACACACCGTACCTCTTTTCCAGGAAGAGAAGTTCCTCCTCATTAGAAGGTCGTTAAAACTCGTGACGCCTATCAGCTTCAGCAGTTCGGTAAGGACCTGTTGTACCACCGAGTCTTCCATATAATAACTCTTCAGACTCTTCCAGACCTTGTTTAGTAGGTTCAGGATATCGTCCATGCTAAAGGCTGGGTGGCTGTTCGTGTTGAGGATGCGGTTGAACAACCGTCCACCTCCGTCACTTGTGGTGAACCCTGGAAGAGATTGGCTCTCAATCAAAGCAGGAATAACCATCTTTGAAAGACGCTTCTTGGTTTCCTGCATCCAGGTGTGGTAGATGTTATACTCCAAGCTTCCGAGATCATGCTTCACCACGGTGACAAGGCGTTCGTAGTCATTCCAGTCGAATTCACGAACGGCGTTTTCTTCCCCTGGACCGATGCCCTGTACCATGTCGCTTTCCGCGACGCAGATGAAGGAAAGCATCTCGTGAACATTAGAGAGCCAGTAGATACCCGGGATAATAGCATCCTCTCCGTTGAAGGACTATCAAGGAATCAGAAAGGGTCCAAGACAAACAGAAGAGGACTAACCATGACATGTGCTTGAATTGCCTCCATGACGTTGGCCAAGAAGCGCTCGCTTTCTGGGATAAGGCCATACTTCCACATCTCGTTCGTGACAAGGCTGATAAGATTCGCAGGGAAGAGAATCTCCTTCACAGCCGATGGATTTGTCGTGCTTGGCGCAGGGATCCTGAGACCCCGAACTAGTCCTACGAGAACGTCCTCGTCCAAACGCTTGATATCTTGCATGAGTCTGATCTTCTCTTCTGCCAGGTCATCATAACTGCGAAGATCGGTCATGCCATTGGCCCGTGCTCGGAGAGCGTTATCCTCCCCATTATAGGCAACAGAGACCGCTCGTTGGTTGAGTGCTTGGTTCCGTTTAACGTCGAACATAAGTTCATCTGCAGATGTGCGGTATTCGGAGGGGCTAAGCTGAAGGACACCCGCGGAGCTGTGCCTTCGTTGATGGCGATTGGGATGGAGGGGAGAAGCCAACGATAGGCCGTTGGCACCACTGGCATCGGGAATGCGGAGGGCAGGTACGAAAGTTGGAGATGTGGGGGGCTCACGAACGCCTCTTGTCAGAGCATTGTATGCATTAGCACGGTTGAGTTGCTCGCGCAAACTGCTGACTTCGCTCTTGAGGGTAGCAATGACGGAACCGTCCTCGGTGGATCTCATTGGCGAAGCAGCAAATGCCTTCTCTTGAGAATGCAGCTGAGCGGCTTGTGCGAGTACTTCGTTAGTCAACCTCTGGATCGCTTCTTCCTTCTCGGCTGCTTTAGCGATTACATCCTCTAGGCGTTTTTCAACGTCAGCTTTTGCTTGGAGGAGCTCTTCGCGCCTTGACAGCTCAGCCTCTGCGGTTTGCAACGCAACTTGGAGAGACTTGACCTTGGCATCTGCTTCTTCGTGTTTCGAGCTCCACTGCTGGACCTGTTTCTCAAGTTCCTCGAGTTGGGTTTGCAATGCCTTTTTCTCTTCCGTCCGTTTCTGCAGTGTCTGAGTGAGCTCCACAACCTTATTTTCCAGCCGGTAGGAGATCTCCTTGAACTTTGACACTGAGCGCGCCTCGGCTCTGAGGATTTTGAGTTGCTTCTTGGCAAGACGCCGTCTGACACAGCACTGCAGGTATACCACATGTCTGATCTCTGATCGATATGAACGACGGCACGACCTGTATAACGTCAATCAGTATGCTAACCGACAGGTAGGAGTAGGAAGCATACACTCCGCGGGACAGGGATTGCAATAGGATCGCTGCATGCAGTGTCCTCGCCTCCCTGTGCGCCAGACGTGCCAGTACACCACGAATGCCTAAATGCACCACGTATCAGTGGATTAAGCCTACGCAGCGACCTCTAAAACCTACGGCTCTGTAAAGCGATAACTGCTTGCCGAACTTGGAGGAACTTCGACCGTTGAAGGAAGCGTCGAACACCAGCTTGTAACCTCTTCGCAGCAGCATCTCTGCGCATGCTCTCCATAAGTCGCCTCGCCAAGATACCGCGCCACCATGTCTGGATTTTGATTGTAGCGCTACGAAGTTCTTGGTACCTCTTAACGGCCATGCGCCGTCGCATATTCTTTTGGACGATAGTGACGAGGGCATTGAGCCTCTCAGACCTGAGAGACTCGAGAGCAGCGAGCATGCCCGCGCGGAAAAAGATTTTGGTAAGACCATTTTGATATTTGTCGGGGTCGTTGATGGTCCTCTCCAAGATCAACGAGCATAGGAGTTCGAGCTCTAACTTCTGGATCATAGGTTGCCAATCTGCCGAAGGGACAAGCATGTAATATCTGCAGAGCGGACTGAGTTAGGCGTTCGGCATCTAAACAGCTACTTACCGCTCCGCGAACTCCTCGTAAGTCCACCGAGAAGGGTATCCTGCACAACTGATACGGATAGTCTCCAAAACACCACAAGCACGAAGCTGGCCCAAAACCTGAGACGGTACAAACTCCCACGGCCTCTTGGCGTCGTTCGGTTTGATGCATCGGATGTAGTGCACGTTCGTGATGCTAAGCGTGTCCATCAAAGTGATTAAGGACGCTTTGAATATCGAGCCTTGCGTGGGTTTCCTAATAGCGGCGCCTGGCTTTTTGGGTCCGGCTGATGCAGTGGTGGATGCTACCAGCGCCGAGCGACCCGGATCAGGTATAACTGACGACCGACGAGATCCACCGCTGCCTGAATCGGAGAGGGAAGGAGAACCAGGATGGGGAGGAGGTTCGCTGGATTTTTCCACTGACTTGACTGAGCCGAGAGCGGTATCCAAGACTTCCTTCAAGAACGGATTTTTCGTCGTTGCCAGCAGAACCATGTGCTCATCCGGTACCGTATCCCTATTCTTCTCCAAGAAACCATCAACTTCATATGTAACATCTAGCGCGTAATGTGCGATTGTGAAAGCAGAGTTCCCGAATCGAGGCTTTTTAAATACAGCGCTATTGGCCGGCTTCAAAAGTTGCGAGTTCAGTTTCTGCAGGAAAGAGCCATCGTTGCCTGCTGGTAGACGGGATTCTTCGTCAAGAAGAGCAAGGACACCAAGTTTGCCCTCGATGACATCAATACAGGGCTGGTTGTCTGAGAAATCAATGAATGTCCAATTGATTTGTTCCTTCATGTACTCTTCCTGCTCAAGCTTGAACACGTGCGAGTTAAACTGCAAACGAAGAACATCAGAACCACCCCCAATGACTTTGCGAATGCTCACCTCTTGCTGCAGTTTTTCATTGGCATAGTTAATGCTGAATTGCTCGAAAGAGTTCTGATGATAGAGGTAAATCGGGATGCCATCACGCGCAAATATGTAGGGATCACCTTCTGAAAGTGTTCGAACCCATATATGTCCAATACACCTATGAACATTTCTGCACGCTCGGCAGCATCGCCGTTCTCTCCGGCCAAGCTTTCGTTGACAATCGCAACCAACCACTCGAATAGGCATGCGTACACGAACTTCGCCACACTATCCCTGACTACCGTCGCCTGCGCGGCATTCAGAGCTGTGACGATTTTTTCGGAACGCGTTACGATCTGCTTCTTAATGGTCCACTTCTTGAACTCAGAGAGTGTAACCCCCAGAAAGCGTGTAGCCAGAATAAGAGCGGGATCTGCTTCATCGATGGACGATTCATTTCGAGCCTGGGTGACCTTGACGTTTCCGAGATGTAAAAGAGCAGAAAGAAGCCTGAAAACAGCCCACTGCTTCTCAACACTGATGCCGACGGTCGAAAGCGCTTGTTGAGTTGCGCGGAATTCTTCGGCGTCATCAACTCCTGCAATAGGCGTTGAAGTAGGTCCACCTTGCTTGAGGTAGTGAAATTTCGTAACATCCGTGTCTAGCCCAAGGTCTTTCCGCTCCTTCAGTGGGGCGCCCGCGCACAACTGATAGAAGATATGGTAGTTCCGTTCCGTAGTTGGCTGGAAGACGATACGCGACCGCTCTAGAAGGTATGTACGAATGCGCGCACCGACGATTTCCGGTTTTCCATCGAAAAGAATCTATAAAACCGTCAACAGCACTGATAACCAAGTGCGCGTGAAATGATTCTACCTGGATATACTTTCCAAAGCGTGACGAATTGTCGTTACGTGTCGTCTTTGCATTTCCAAAGGACTCGAGAATCGGATTCGTAGCCAGGATTTGTCGTTCTATCTCACTCGCCTCATCCAGCGACAATTTTGTCTTGGCCTTGGCTCCAGAACCAGGGGGATTGACCGAGGCGATATACCGCATAATGAACTTGGCCTGAAGGAGGGTTAGTCTGGCGGATTCAATGATCGAAAACGACATACCGATTCGGTTTTACCTGCGCCACTTATGACGAATATGAGATGAAGAAAACAGAACAAAAGAAGGAAGGGTACCTTTCGCCAGACACAATGATAGTTTGACCTATGCCATCCTTTGCCATGGCATTGTATGCGTCCTCAGCGATAGCGAAGAGGTGAGGCTCTAGTTCACCTCTCTTTCGACCACTATAAGCTTGGATAATCTCTGGGCCATAAAGAGTGACACGTTGGAAGGGATTGACGGCGATAAGCACAATGCCGCTGTAGGTGTATATGCTATGTTGGGCGTAACGGTTGCGGATCGTGTGCAATACTTCGTGAAAGGTTAAAACAACGAGAGGGAGGCATATGATGCGGAAGGCATTACCTGAAGGCTCATTGAGATGGGAAAGCGTGGCCAAATCATCCGCGGTTTCTAGCAACGGAGGATTCCGCAATGGAGGAAGGCCTCCCTTGCCGTCTTTGATATCCTTCCCGGTTGTATTTATGACGATTTCCTAAAGCGCGGAAATAAGATGACGACGGGGGAATGGCGAGATCGACGCGTACCTTGCCTCGTTCGTCAAGGAAGGCGAGTTTGATGGCGTCGCCATTGCCCTTGGTGACACTTGTGACCTCTGCGGATATCCAAGCCTGTTCTTTGTCCTCGAACCAGACTCTGGTCCCTTTGCTGTAAATGTTTTCGGCCATTCAATGGGCCAGTGTCGTCGTCGTGGTCGTCGAGGCTTGTGCTGGGTCAATTCAATGTATGTCACACATGCCTTGTCGTGACGTGACCGAATTCCCACGACCATGTGCTTTTTCATTTGCTTGCACCCTCGACAAGCTCAACAGACTGGTATGTACAAGTAATTTGGTTCCAAGCGTATCGTCTGTATCGATGTATAGTTATGGTTCGCGACTAGCGTACATATCCTGGCAGTTGTGTTTTTTTCTCGATATCATGAGTGGTGTGGCGCGTCCATGTTGTTTGTCCAAACCAAACAACGCTGACCACAAAACACGAGACGCGCTCTTTTATTCGCATCACGTTCTCGCACACCTGCTCGTCGAGTGCAGCGCTGTCCAACTTGAGACCCTCGTCGCCCGGGTCTTCATTCTTGTCGTCTTGCATCCACTGCCATTGAGCTTTCCGCCGCTTCCAACCAAAAGATCCATCCCTGAGCCTCGCTCGGGATGATGTCTAACCCTAAGGATTTACAGGTCCGGGGAGCATTCCTTCTTACCTGTGTGGGGCAGCTGCAACATGGAACGACACCGCAGACAGGCGGCTGCGTCTGGATTCTCGACCTGCGCGTTGCGGATGGTCGCTCGTCTATCGTCTCCATCATCTGTCATGAGGCTGTCTTCAAGTGTCCCAACACGTCTCCGGAACGCATTCATCTCGATCCAAGATGCACTCCTTCGTCCACGTACGGACAAGTATCCCCTTTGTGTCGTCTCGGGATCCCTTTCACGTCCTGCGGACCAACGCGCAGAAAGCCAACACTTTCACTGTGTCCAGCCAACGTGCGAAAAAGGGCAGATGATACCGGACGGGCGAGATACTATGCGGGACAGTCGGTGGCGCAGTCTCGAACACGGATGCTAGAGATGTGTCGCGGTTTTGTTTGGCACGGCTGGAGGCTGAACAGAGCACGCACAGACTGTGGACTGTTTGTGACCATCTACATCACGCAACGTGGGCCACGCACGGAGCACTTTTGCTTACACTGCCCATTGTCGTTCTCGAGTTTCCGCTTTGCCACAAAATGCCCTCATCTGTGTTGACCCCACTTCATTCAGGCCCACGCACGTGCTCCCCGGGCCTAAGTCTTCGACTTTCCAGGTGGGCCAAAAGGGCTAACCTGCTGCTGTATCCTGGTGCTTTCAAGTCTTGGTTGCGCGCCATGGGCCGCCGAGCTCTTGCTCGTCTTCTTGGAGACCGCGGAGTCTTGGTATGGGAGCCCTCAAACGTCAATGCACGTAGCCAACTCGACATGGTTTCGCGGTGGCTTGCGACGTGGAACACCAGTTTGGATTGCATGAGGCTGTCGAATGCGACACGCACAGGAAGCGCTCTCGTTCATTTTGGGTTTGGTTAACGAAACTCAACCATCACCAGTCTTCACAGATACAGCCCTCCCACCCCTATTGTGCTTCGGCCCTGCCACGTATACCGTTTACTCGGTTCTGATGCGTTGTTGGACGTCTTGTAACCGATCCATGTCGAGTTGGTCGCTGTCGCCTACATACGACCCCAAGTGATTTCAAGGGTGGCGGTTCTCTGCTACATGGCCAAGACCTGCCTTTGATGGTTGCTGACTACTTCTGAATTTGCTTTCAGTTCCCTTGACCTGCTTCCTGGTCAGCGCGGTTCCTGATGGTCTGCACGGCGAATACCGCTGTATGTCATGTCTCCCACTCGTCCCGCTCACTTTCGTCTACATTTGGGGACCAGCGCGGTCGTCTCGAAGGATGACCCTCCTCGCTGAAATTGCCTCTTCCACGGGAGGGGCAACAGAGATTCGTTCTCGAGGGCAGCAGGATTGGATTCCTTGAGACAAAGGTGCGGAAGCCTCAAGTATATGACGACGCACAGAGTGGGCGAGCGGCGATGCCATAGATTCATGGCAGATCACGGATGCGTTGAACCTGGGCCATGGGCTCGCGCAGAAATGCAACACGGAAAGTAGCTAGTGCCTCCGGAGCCAGTGAGCTGTCGCGGGAGCATTGTGCTTTGTGTCCTGGGGCGAGAGTGGGGCGTAGTGCTCGTCACGGATCAGGTGGCAGGATGCACGGTGACGTATCCGGTGGAGCGATAACCGAAGCGAGTGGATGTGTGCACCCCCGACATGCACGGTGTGCGTGTGGGGGATCGGGACCGGAGTAGGGGAAGGAATCCTTGGAGACTGGGGACGGGCTCGGTCTGGCGATCGCCCTAGAAGGTGATTGTGACCACTGGAATGATTGGGAATGGGGGATCGGTGAGGCACTGAACTGCCTGTGACCCGGCAATGAGATCCCACGAATTTTTTGAGCATGTCGTCTTTGCGACGATTACTGTAGTACCTTGAGGAATGTTGACATGTGTTTTGATTATTATCGGGCCAGCCTAATGTAGTGATGCCAATACATTCAAGTCGTCAGTGACCAAGCTGATTCTTGGACGGGTACGAGCGCTGTGGCTCACGACGACGAGCGGACCTTGACGGCCATGGACACCTTTTTCAACAGGAAGAGACAGCGGCCGCGAAACTCGTCCCTTTCAGGCCAGGACTTGGCTGACTCGGTACCATACGACAAGCTGCCCTCGCTGAACCGCTCTCCCCTCGCGGTCGGTACTGTCTCTCAGGGTCTTCGTGGCGGCACCACCACCTCTGTAATATCCGCACCCCTCACAAATCCTACCCTCACTGCCAACGGCACAGATCTCAACCTAAACTACCAGAATTTGCACCGTGCAAGGCTCGAGAGAGACAAACCGATCGCCGCTCCCTCTTCAGCCAGACCCGATTCATCTTTCAGCACCACAGACTCCTCCACCCTCTACAATGACTCTGTCGTCTCTAAACGCCCAAAGACACCCACCTCCCACAAACTCCGCAAAAGCGAAGCCTCCACATCTTCTGGTCGTAAGAGTCCTTCAAGCTCCGAGTTTGGCTCTGCCACCGTCCCCGCCTCCCCTAGCGTCGCAAGTACCGTGCTCCGAGCCCTTCACTCCCAAGACAACGCCTCCTCCCGCTTCTCGAGTTCTACGGCTCACTCCGACAGTCACTCTGCCCATCTTTCCCATATATTTCACAAGCCACATACCGACGAGTTCAATTTCCCCCGCCCGGAAAAGGATGAGGATATAGAAACCCTTTTTTCCCGCGTCGCTCAACAGCGCGATCTAACCAACGTGGACGGCCTCTCCATCAATCAGAAGTGGAGCATAGTCTATGCTGCGGAACAGGTGCGATGGCAAGATGAACGAAGCAGAGGCGAGCAGGCTCGTAAACAAGGCGATGCGGGACAAGCCACTCTATCTGGAGAGGGCTCTCCTGAGTGGTACATACGCAAGTTCTTGGATGGAACCATTACCGCCAAGCAAGTTTCTAGCGTCTGGGTCTCACTTCGAGGGCACGAAACTAGGTAGGATGGATGACGCGACGTCCTCGGATGGTGCTCACCCTTCTTTCAGTTGGCTCGATAATTTTATTGATCTCAGAGGCACTGCAGTCTTAGCGCAATCCCTCGCACAGATTAGTCGCAAGCCCAAGAGGTAAGAATCATTCCTCTCAGGCGCTTGAATAATTTACCTTTCATTATCCAGGACTGCAGCCGATATACCACTAGAGCAGGAAATTGCCAAATGTTTGAAAGTCATCTTCAATAGTACCGTAAGTGTGTTTGTAACTTGGGTCCCTCATTCTTCTCATCCACCCTTCAGGTTCGCGTCCGCGAAGCGACGAAGATTCCCAATATTGTCACTCAAATAGCATCCGCCCTCAGTTCCCCGCACTTATCTACTCGTCGGACGATCATAGAAGTGTTGCTGTCTATCGTTTATTGTAGCAGGGATTCCCTGGATCTGGTCTTTCACGGTTTGGCAACTCTCAGTCAGGCTAATGGCAATTCGACTGGTTGTTATGATTACTGGTTCCAGTCGCTCGAGGGTGTGCTCCGATCAAGGGGTAAAATGGGTAGCCTCGTTGGTGCCAGTGACGAGTATAAGCGCATAGGTGGAGATGGCGGAATGTTGGTTGATTACGCTGTAAGGTTACTTTCCCTTTCCTTCTTTCCTCCTTTCACTCACCGACGGGTTTCAAGCTCGTGAATATCGGCCTATTAGTTCAGATCTTGGATGTGATGGACGACCTAGATGTTCGCATACATCACCGCACTCTCATGGATTCTGCGGGCCTTCCACGCATCATCACCCTTTGTCGCGAGCTCGGTATTCCTGCTATGGACAAACAATTAGACGAACTTGCAAACATTCTCGAAGAGGACGAACAGCGCCTGAGAGAACGCCAAGACTCTGCCATCCTGGCCAGCTTTTCCAATCCAGAGGATATCTGGAACGCGTTATGTTCACGGACGGAGGGTACTCGCGCCGAAGATTACTTGCTCTCGATAATGCGGCACTTATTGTTGATCAGGGAAGAGGGCCCGCAGCTTGCCTACCATTATCAGCTCCTGGACTCGGTGATATCGGATATCGTTATGGACGGAAAACTGGCCACAGCAGAACAACGAATCGGACATTCGGTGCAACGATTGATTGCTCAGTTGAACGAAGTTGATAGGCTCCAAGTGGCAGAGAGCGAGGCTGCCGAAACTCGCGCTATGGCTCTTCGTCTGAAACTTGAGAAAGAAGCACTTGAAGAAGAGATGTCGCAAGGCCTTGATGGACTCGTTGGCCGATTGAAAGACAAAGTATCTCATCTAGGGCAGCAACTCGCCACTGCCCGGGAAACAACTTCTCGACTCCAAACTCAGCTTGAAGTGCAAAAAGCTGGATACGAAGAACAGATTGCGCAGCTGGAGGCGCAAATCATGGAGTTGTTTAGGATGCTGAAGGAGGTCGGAAAAGGAGTGGATAAGATCATTGAATCGAACACCGGGTCCATGGACCGGAAGACACTCATCGACGTGCTAAACAGACATCTAGAGCGGTCAAAGACAATCGACATCCTTGAGGGTAGGAACCAGAGGAGGAAGAAAATCGGTGATGGCGAAGGGGAGGACGAGATTGAAGGGTCCGATCCGGACTCGCGAGACGCGACACCCAGAAAGGCCGACCCGAAGAGAGATACTTCTACCCGTGGTCAACCCAATGGGATCATGAAGTCTGCTCGAATATCGACAGCACAAGGTGGTCGGGAATCCCAGTTCATGGACGCAGATGAAGCGGACATGGGTGAGCAAATTCAACACCAACTCGCTGCTGGCGTCAAAATTGTAAGTTTGCACAGGGTGGCTTGCAGCACTAGCTCATGACTTGGATAGCTCTCTCCTGAGGGTGGACATATGGCGAGTCCTCGTAGTATTCGAGGTTCTCCGAGGCGGACGAATCGACCCATTGCTGGCGACGACACGCCTTCCTTATCTCGGATGAATCGCTCCAACAACCTTGTCGTCCCGCGTCCTGATGATTCCTTCGATCATAGCCATGAGTCGTCCTTACGGGGCGATGATCACGATGTTGAGAGTGAATTTGGACAATCGACCCGCAGTGGGTTTACCGCACTCACTGATGACACCCATCCTACGTCTGCCAGCTCGAATGGCAGTTCTACAGAAGTTTTGCGTGGTCCTCAACCTCAATCATTTTCGGAACAACTTGCGAGACGACTCCAGGCGCATGGCCGTGCACCGTCAATGCCAAACGGCGGTACTCTGCTTCCCCTTCCGACGCTTCCTGAAGAATCAGATTCGACAGACCTTTCGTCGCCGCCTCCGCCTCCGCCCCCCCCCCCCCCCCCCCCCCCCCCCCCCCCCGGGGGCCCCCCCCCCCCCCCCCCAAAACCACACCCAGTAGAGCGAAAACCCCCCCCCCCCCCCCCCCCCCCCCCCCCCCCCCCCCCCCCCCCGCCACCCCTAGGAGGTCTGCCCCCCCTCCCATCTAAAGACGATACGTATGACGATGAAAGTCCGCCTCCCCCGCCTCCCGCCCCTCCACCCCCTCCCGTTGGTTTCGTCGGAAACCCATCTTCAGGCGCTTCATTACCGCCACCTCCGCCACCACCTCCGCCCCCTCCGATGAGAGGAATTGCCTCCGCCTCAAGCTCCGCCCCTAATTCCACCCGCGCGTCCATGCTTCTCGGCGCTAACCTCTCTGTCATGTTGTCCGCTCGTAAAGATATGCCTTACACACCCGGCACCAAGATGAAGCAGCTTCAGTGGGACAAACTCCCCCATCAACAGGTTGCTAAGACCCTATGGAGTGATGAGGATATTAAAAAGGAACAGGAAATGTTGAAGAAACTACAAAACGATGGAGTGTGGTCTGAGATGGAGGAGGACTTCAAGGCGAAGAAGCTAATGATCAACCTGATGGGTAGGTAGACGTTTTTGAGACTACAGAGCCAAGGCTACCTTGGCACCGAACGTTTGTAACTGACATATCTCGACAGATCGACAGAAGCAAGCCGAGCTGAAGAGCGTTCTCGATCCCCAGACCAAGAAACGTGTTGGTGCGTCTTTCCGTTGGCATCGTAGAAGACATAATCATATGACTTGCATGCATGTAGAAATCCTCATACAGCGTGTCAAAAAGCTGGAGCCCGAACAGATCGCGCACCGGATACAACAGTTTGATCAGGATACTTGTACTGAAGTCTTCCTTAGTGAGCTCAAGGGTGTCCTGCCGACCCCCGAACAGGTACATTCCCTAGTGCAAAGCCACTATCGAATACTGATTCTTTCGGTCAGGTTGGCAAGCTGAATGTATATCGGAATGCTCAACCTGAGGAGCTCGCTGGTCTGCACCCTTCAGACCGTCTAATGGTGAAGCTCATCCAGATCGAACGGCTCGGTCCTCGAATTGAGAGCATGCTTTATAAATGCAAGTTCGAGGAGCAACGGTTACTTCTTGATGAGGTAAAATCCTGGTCAATATTCCTCCCTCAACCCAACTTAGTATGTCCGCAGGGTGCTAGAAAAGTCAGTCAGGCTAGCGAAGCGTTGCTACATGCCAAACAGTTCAAAGAAGTACTTAATGTAAGTTTCGCCCTCGACAATAAGCTATCTTGTTGACCGTTCACCATTCTCTAGCTCATTCTTATGGTCGGTAACTATATGAATGGTACTGGCATAAAAGGTGGTGCGTTCGGTTTCCGTGTCAGTAGCATCAACAAGGTTTGTGTGCTAGTCTCATTTGCTACCATTTACTGTACTTATTCTTCTGCGTAGCTTGTGGATACGAAATCCGTCAACAATACTACTCTCTTGCATTTCCTCGAAAGAACCGTTCACAAACATTTTCCTAACATGGAGGAGTTCCTCGAAGAGCTGAATAAACCAGCAGAAGCCTACAGAGGTTTGCATCGAACACATCTCACCCAAACACCTAACGTCTCGCATAGTTAACATTCAGGACGTCAGGAAAGACCTCATCGTGTTCCGAGATGGTCTTAAGCGCATACGGCAAGAATTGAACGACCATTACGTCGACGTGGTCCACAACGACGGCTTTAGCAGGCAGATGTGGCAATTTGTCGGCAAGGCCAATGCGAGGTTGGAAGACCTCATCGATGATGTCAACCATGCAGAAACCACCTTTACCGAGGTCGTTGCGTATTATGGTGAGGACAACAAGACCATGACATCAGCAGAGTTCTTTGCAATATTCAAGACATTCGTCACATCATATAAGGTTGGCCAGTTCAGAGATTACGACGTTGATGCCTGAGTTGTTGACTTTTTTTTTTCAGAAATGTCTGATAGATAATCAAACGGCAGCCGAGGAAAAGCTCGCGATGGAGAAACGGAGACAGGCCATGGCAGAGTCAAGATTACAGAAACAGAATGCCCAAGAACAACCGGGTCCTCAAGACGATCCCGCCATGTTGGACAACCTACTAGAGAATTTGCTCAAGGGGGGTCCCGTCCCACGAAAGACGCGTCGGGCTCGGCCGGGCAAATCAGAAGCCAGACCTCCCACCTCGCTCGTCACCCACGGAAATGCCGACACCGCACACATCGCACAAAATATGTTAGCTGCACTTCAGGCCGATGGCTTTGGTCCCCCGAGTTTACCTTCATCACCGACAACCACGGCACCAAGACGGAGGACGAGGAGACGGACACAGGGACTGGAGGCTGGAGACTCGCAATCCGATGTGGCATCACCTGTTGCAGGACTGCCTGACCTCCCCACAATATCGGACTTCGGACTAGAATCAGAGTCCACCACGGACTTAACATGACATTATTTGCTCTTATTAGCCGAATGTATGTACCTATCTATAGTGTATCTGCTTGCATTAGTTTTGCCTCATCTACGTACACCATGTTCCCGTTGGGCATACCAAACTTTGATTCTGGAATGCAATTCAAAGAAAAGCGTCGCGCGAAGTCGAATCCGAGTCATTCTGTTCACCACTCACGCACGAGATGCTGTTCTTCAAGTTAGCAAGTCTCACCTTCACCCTTTGTAGTGCGCTTCGTGTGCCAGCACAACCCAACAACACGCTGATCGAGATTGAGGCTGTCAAAGCCCATTTTACCCAATCTGGGCTGACCCCAGCGTTCTTGCCACTGGCAATGTTCACTCCGACCGCTCTCCTCGCCGTCTCCTTCAAAGATCTCGGCAAGATCGCCATCGGTCAACCTGTATCGAGTGAACGTGAGTGAATCGCCCAGTGCCGCAGGACATCGGCTGGATTAACCTTGCTATCATGATGTAGAGGCCTTTTATGAACCGACCCTTTCGTTGACGGCCGCCAACGCATCCGTCGCGCTTCCACGCATGTATACCGTTATGATGATTGACGCGGGCCGTCCGGGGGCAGACCAAAGCCATGGCCAACGACGACACTGGCTCATCAATGGGGCGGCCATTCCTGGTATGTCGTCTGACACGTGAACGGAATCTGGTGCTGATTGTCAAATGAAAGCGACCTCAAATTCAAACGTGTCCATGGTAGGGGCCACGACGGTCACCCAGTGGATTCCGCCGAATCCTCCTGTGGGGGATGGGCCACATAGGTTAGCCCGCCTTGTGCAAGCATTTGCAAACCGAAAGTTGACAAGTAGCTGACAGATATGTGGTCATCGTGTTTGCTCAGCCGGCGGACTTTTTGGCTCCAGCGGACCTCTCACTCACGAATACTGGCGGGGGTGTCTTCTCGGTTTTGGGGTACGTTAAGGTAAGTTTCTGGGCCTGTTTTGATGGAAGATCTGACTGACTGAAACGAACGGCGCATCCAGTTCACGAAGCTGGGTGCTATAGTCGCAGTGAGTACTGCATACCCGAATAGAAGCTGGATCGAGCTGATGCTGTGGTTGGTAGGCTTCCTATTTCACGTGCCAGCGAGGTCCCGCGACAGCCACTCTTCCACCGACAAGTGCAGTGGTTTCTGAGACACTCCCTGGGTGGAAGGGTGCAGTTCAGCCAACAGCAGCAGTAGCACAGAAAGCAAACTCAGGTCTGAGCACGACCCGCAACGCGCTGGCCCTATTCCTCGCTCCAATCATGGGCTTTCTAGCTTTGTAATGTGGTGGGGTTTGTATAATACCAGGCATGGATTCGCACGCATTGGTCGTTGAATAGATATGGTTCCTCGAAAGAACCGATGGAACACTTGATGGAACACGGAAAAGATGACGATAGTTGATAAATGATCGAATCTCCACAAAGATCCAAAAAATATGTATCTTGAGGCAAGATTAGCCACGTCATAACACCATTCACGAACCGGGCACAAATGGTCGTCTCCTCTGGATCTTCGTCGGTTGACCATCGACTTCGCTGAGTCAATGCGCGGGGCAGCTTGACCCAGGACATACTAGTGCATACCTCCAACCTGAGAAGACGCCCCTCGGTTTTGATCAGCGCAATCAGGCAGAAATCCTCCCTGTCCAGTTTCAAAGTTCACTGCGTCGCGTCACCTACTAGTACTTGTGAAGGTTTCACCAACTGGACCATCATACCAGAGGCACTGGTAACCACCGAGGACTGTGTGTCTGTGGGGAACTGCATCATGGAGCAAAGAACCACCATGGGGGCTGACATACTTATGAAGGAAGGATAGTATGCGGTCCTGCCAGCACCGACCCCCTCGTTTGCATCCCCCAACCCAAAAAGTTTCTTGAACTTGTTCTGTCAGGTCCAGGAATGTTTGTAGACTCAGGCGGCTCGCCGGGCCACTTGCCGTGCGTGGGAGAAATTGTCACTATTTTGCTTGAGAACCCCTGAAATTCGCTCAAGTAACTCTTCATGCTTGTCCGTCAGCTTTGTCAGGCTTCCGGATGCGAGAACGACCAGGCGATCTACCATTTGATTCTTCTGCGCAGCTTCGCGTTTGTGGGAACGGTTGACCTCCAGCTTCAGGATGTTCAGGTGTATCCACGCGGCCCCTTTCTGCTCGTCGTTTATGTGTCAATCCGAGAGTTTGTGAAGCAGTCTCAATTTCTTACCTGTGCTGACCTTAGGCTGCTTTGTGCATCACACGGAGTCCTCTGGAGGTACTTGATTCCCGTGTACGACATCGCGAATGGCGAGAGGTGTGGGATTCACTCAATCATCGTTGTCGAGGGGGAGCTTTCCGCCTTCCCGCGCTCTTCACCCTCTTCCGAAACCCCAATTTTGCGAGAAGCTGTGTCGTAGACGTCACTGAGAACGGACGTGGCAAGATACGGTTCCTCGCGCTGTTCGACCGTTTCCTGCACAACGACGGGTCGGATCGCTACCCCTGCCTTGTCTTTCGCTTCTCGCATGGGTTTTCTTACAGGCGGCAACTGAGGGTGACGTTGACAGGTGCGTGCGATGGCAAATGAGCAACACTTTGCTAACGGTCGGTGATAGGCTGCAGAGGGATGTGGCTAACGAGGAGCAGGAAGAATAGCGTTTGGCGGGCGAGCGAGTAGACCCCATTATCGTATGGTGAGGTCAACAAGACAAACAAGACTCAAACTTATAGGGTGTTCGGAACTCCCTACGTCATGGATCAACGAAACATATTGCTTGTACAGCCTTTACGACGAGTATCTTTTTGAATCTGTACGATGATGACGGGAGGATCATATACAAACCAAACCTCATCCATCACTGCATGCTAGCCTGAGTGCCCATCGACGTTCTGGAACAGAGTCCGACTCGTGAGTCAGCTACTAAACCACGAAAAGAAGGAACCCACATCATCACATTCATCTCGGAAATCAGCTTCAGAAAGCAATCGTCCATCGAGAAGTTTCCCCATGTGCGTTGGTGCAAAACGCATACCCTTCCTTCGAAGACCCACTAACGTCCTCAGCGAATCCAGTGGCGTGGTTTGAAAACTGTAAGCACTCCAGTGCTTTGGTCGATTGTTCGGCGAAATGAACCCGTCGCATCCAGCCTCGACACTGCCTTCGCCTTGCAGATCCCTCGCGTACACGCAAAGGAAACGACACAATCGGATGTATGTCTCATAATCCTTCAGGTATAGCTGTCCAGCGAACACGTTCAACTGGTCCATGAGAGCCGGAGGGGGAGTCCAACCAGTGGGTACCGCAGGGATGTTGTACAAGGCAAGGTCATCGCATGGTCTCGTGGACTTGGTGATACGAGGTGTATACAGATGGAGGTGAACTTTGTCGCTCGACCTGATGTGTGGTAGCAGGTGGTTGGCTTCGTGGGGGCTCAGGATGACAAGTGCTTCCTTGCGCGCCCTTTTCCCGGAAACAACCCACATCACAGGGCGCAAGTAGTCATCCACCTTTCTCGATAATTTGACGGTCTTCTGAAAGTCCGTCGTTGCCAATATAGATGGACTCCATATATGTGCCTCGCTGACAGCTGCCGAGGTCACGTTGAGCGCTTCGAAAACCTGACAAAAACCTTTGCTGCTTGTGGGAACAACGCCTGTTTTCACAAAGTTGACGACATCTGGATGAGTTGAATGGATTGCTGGTGGTACCCTTGGAGGCCGTTCCACTTGGCGTTCCCGTTCAGCTTCGTGAACGACTTCCCGCTCTTGTTCTTCATCCATGCTCACATCGCGGAGAGACAGAATCCCAAGCTCGTTGCAACGTTGACGGATGTCTGGTGTGGTCAACAAGGTTGAGTTCGAAGTCTTGTGGGGCCCATAAAGGTCGTCCAACTTCTTGGCTTCCGGTTGGAGCCACTTGCCCAATAGCTCCTCGGAGGAGAGCTCATCTTTACAGAAACTCGTCCAAACGGCATAGCGGGACGTATGGTCTGTCCCTTGCTGTGCCCAATGAGGCGCCCGTTGTTGGATATCATCACATGTCTCTCGTATAGCCCATTGTAGAATGTCTGCGGTATCGATATCGTCCATAGAGCTTTTGTCAACCACGGAGCGAATACGTCGATCTATCTCGAGAGGCGCGAAAAACATGATGGAGTGGTCGTGACCGAGCTTCCGCATCCTCATGCAAGCTACGAGCGACACATAATCAAATTCGTGGATCGAAATGGCGTTGAAATTGTACATACCCTGAGCCAAACGATCTTTTGTGACTCTGGGACCTAGCGTGACGCCAGCGCGGAACCCGATCGGAAACTTGATGTCGGTACCACGCGTATGAGCATCATCGAGGTACACAACACATTGGTCCAACTGCTGTGCGAATGGTGACGATATCAAAAGCTGCGTGTTGCCATCTCGCGTGAGCGCCATCAACTCGTCATCCTCGTTGAAATAAATGGCTGCCAATGCGTCCATGCTGATGGCTAGCCACGCTTTGGCCAGTTCGTGATTTTGAAGATCGAGCATCTGGGCGCCGACATCCAATAGGACACGAATCCTGGGCTTCTGGGCCACCAGGATCTTGAGGAATGCGGAAGTGGTCCGCCGCTCGCCACTCTCGTGAGTCATGCACACGTAGTGCTTATTCTCCGGCTGTAAAAGGTATGACAGCACCTTGGCATTGGTTCCTCGCTGATGATCGGGGTCGCGTTGAGTGATGTGGAGGGGTAATATATATTGACTATCATTCGTTCCCGAAAACCCTAGCGTGGTTGAGTTGATAGCTCTCGGCGACGGAAAGTATGCTTTGAAACTCGACATACCAGTCAGTATACGTTCTTTCCTCTCTGCCAAATCCCAACCTGAACATGACAGTTTTGAAGGAAACTCTTTGGCTTCTTTCGGGAACACGACACTCGAAAGATAAAAGTCAATCGTCGCCCGATTCCGCTTGAAGAGAGGGAATAGAGACTTGTGCCATTGTTCTGACGACTTGATGTTGACTCCATTTAAGGTCTGCAGATAATCCGGCACGGCGGGACAATCTCTAACCCAGAGATCGTAGTCCATGGTTGGGTCATCTTGTTTGAGCAAAATTTCAAATGAAAGCCTTAGCTCCTTTTCACTGAGACCACCGTAGTAGTAAGAGAGGCAGGTAAGGATGATGGCGATATCCGGATGTCCAAACTCGGCCCGTTGTGCTGGGACGTCTTTTGCTCTATATGGAACTGCAAGCATAGTACGCGTTGGTGCCAGGCCATAGTCTACCCGCCACCGTCGCTCTCGGAAAGCATACAAAAGAATCCCAGTGGCCAAGAGGCCACGCAACAGTAGCAGACCACCCCACAAAGGTGTTCGCCGAGAGTAATCCTTTACCAATTGGATTTTTGCGGAAGGGACGTTATCGCATGATATGAAGCTTCGGATTGCGTCTCTAAGGCCCGAGCGAAGCTGTCCAAAGTTGAAGTTCGGAAGCAGGCCATTGACAATGTCTTGCACTATCCATGAAATTAACCTTTGACCAGCGTCTCCGTGCAAGATTCGAAAATGGGGGAAAGATCCGGACGGTCCAGGTTCATATTCTACTCCATGCGGGAAAAGATCTTGAAGGGAGGACGTGTGTTTGTTCACGAGGCCGAGAACTTGTTGGGTAGTGGTCCAGCGTTCAGGGAAGCCTTCCATATGTTGCTGAAGGCCAATGGTGTATACCAATTGATAGCGAACGTGAAGAATTTCGTCGCTCTCATCTAAAACGTCTCGTGAATGAGAATGGATCCACCTCTGAAGCTTCAGCAGCAGGTCCGCCAAATTCCTTTCTTCTGTCTGTGGCAGCTGCTTCTCCACGCTCACCAGCCTGAGCGACAAGATATGCTCCGGTTGGACGACCAGTATCCCACGCTCCTTCATGCATTCCAACATAATTTCACGAAGGGCGTTCACTTTCTGATGATCGACCTCGAGGGATCGAGAGAATGGGAGGAAGTATATTCGCCTGTTAACGAGTCCACCGAGGCGGTCCACCAGAAGATGAAACATCTGTGCCGTCAACACTTTCGGGACAATGACGCGGACGAGTTGAGTACCATCAGCAAGAGCAGCGACGACGATGGGGACGATCACGGATGACTTTCCCTCGCCCATATTGAGTTGCATGGCCGTATTGTTGCCCGAGCGTGGCGATATCATCTCATCAGCAACTTCAGCTTGAACGCGACGAACCAGAAAACCGCCTTGCAGCTGAGGTATGGCGTCAGCTAGTACGTAATTATATCACCTGAGAAACGCACCTGGATCAGCAGCCAGTCTGGATGCACCTCGGCGTCCCAACCATCGCATCCTTCATTCTGCAGTTCCCTGCAGAGTTCTTCGGGAAGATCGTCGAAGTGTAGTTGAAGCAATCTCCGTGCACGCTGTACCTCGAGCGCCAGTAGAGTCAACCGTATAAGGCATTCCTTCCAATCATCGGGGAGAACGGTTGGCGAATTGGAAGCGAGAGACCGAAAGAGTGTATTTGCAGTGATGCGCGGCCATTGACCAGACTGTTCGAGTGCTATTTCGCTCTGGCTTCTTGGGAAAAGATGTTGCTTGACATAGTCCAGACCTTCGGTGTAGCTGTTTCTGCATCGAGAGTAGTGTGCCACAAGTATCTCCGAACTAGGAAGCTTCAAGTTCGTTGCCCCAAGGGAATTATCATTTCCAAAGCATTCAGCACTAGCGCGGAGGGCCGAGACATATCGACGCTGGAATGTATCTGTTGCGTTCGCTTCAGCCGTGGAAATTAGTCGGTACAACGGGGCGGAACGAGAGAACGTGGTGTTCCCTGCGGCCCGGGCGAGGGGATATGGAGGCAACTTATCACGTGCTTGTAACAATGGCGCAGGTCTGACGAATAGCTGATCCAGCGTTAGCGACCAAGAGGTACGAGGAGGGATGGTTTGCGATGGCTGGAATAAGTATCGATGAGTTGGGATTGAAGAGGCCTGAGAATATGTCTCGTTCAGGATATTCTGAACACGAGTAAGGTGCTCTTTGAGTTTGAGATTGCGGTAGCAGTTGGAAAATTGCCTCTGAACGTTGGATGTGAAACCTGACACATCGTATAAAGTGGGGTTGAGTGAGCACCGTGGAGGACTCTCGCATGGCCAAACGCTCAACAGACGGGGTACTGTTGATCCGGTGTCCGAGTCGCGTCTGTTGTTATACATCTTGAGTCGACGCTTTCGTAAGCTCTTGAGACTTTCTCCCGTCTGTGCAGGTTCGTCGCTTTCAGGACTACGTTCAAAGGAACAAGCATAGCCGGAAACATAGCTTCGCAGGGTAGCAGAGGAAGGGCGGTACCCTTCTGCAAGTTTATAAGAGTCATAACGCGGTGGGTCCTCCATTCGGAAGTGGGGATCCGACGCAAAGGCAACGAATACGGGGACCAAGTCGGCAAGCTCTGATGAGGCGTACGCCATAGCGGGCAGCGAAAAAAGCAACTGGTACCATTTTTCCTCGCCACTTCTTCGCAGGAGTTTGTACAACTTTAGCCAAATCAATGGAAGATCTGGAGCCAACCATGATTTGTCATATTGGAGAGACAAAGTAGCATCCCCAGACACGGTCCTTGTCCATGATTCTACCATGCTCAGGATACTATGCTTTGCGGCCGTTGCACTGGGAGTTCGATGGTGAACAGCAGTCGCTGCAGTACAAGCACGTTGCTCTCCAGCTTCGATTAGGTCTCTAGCGTGGTACTGGAGATCGAGAGTTGTCTCTGAGGGTTGACCAGAAACCTTGGGTGGGAATAGATATGCAGCTCGTCGCGCACCGCGTCCAAGCAGGTGACCGTCGTGCACTGGGAATGTTTGAAACAAAGAGCTGGACTGGCTTTCATGGAACAATTGAACCCTCTCGCAGTGCTCCTTGATTGACTTCGAAACGGTGTACAACTCGTGGTGTTGAGAACTTGCTGGAAGGTTGAGCCATCCCACCTTCTGCATACGCCTGAGATGTACGGGGTACCATGTGCGCATGGGATATAGGGACGCGACTAAGCTCAGCAGCTCAGCTTCTCTAGAACCGAACCTCATGACGGACCAACAACCAGCTGAACGAAGTAGGGACAATGCTTCCTCCGTACCCGATCTGCTTGTAAGCGGATCGGAGCCACACCTGCTGGTCAGAGCATGCAGGTAGGCGCAGTACAGCTTGTTTGTCGAACTGACATTTCCTGTGAGGCAGCCTAACTCAGTGTCGATTCTGTAGGTCTGGTACGTGACCCGCTGAAGTGCATGACCATGGATATTGATCTCAACGCAGACATGATGGTTGTTTATCTTGAAGGAAACGTCGCCCTCAGGGATGAGGACACACCGGGGAACGAGCTCAACAGCACCAACATCTCCGATCTTCAGCCGAAGCACAAGGCGATTGACTAAACCAAACAGGGTCCCAATGGACTGGTTCTCGTCATAAACCATGCCTCGCATGTTGCAAGATTGGAAGTCGCCATCCTCGTCGACGTAGAAGGATAGGCCATAGCGGGGTAAGGCAACAGACAGTTGCAACAATGATGTAGGTCTGTCGGGGTCGATCGGAGACACACTCACAAGGAGGTTCTGTGGGATATCGAGGGGTGTCAAGAGGTTTGAAACCATGTCCCAGGATTGGCTTCGAACATCTACGAGGAACTCATTGCCTTTCCGCATACGATGTCTTCCAGGAGTACAATCGATCTTCCAGTTCTCCGACGAAGCATTCCAAAGGCTGTCAAGGGGCCGGATCTCCATGACGGATGTAGAAAGGTTCAACCAATGAGCATGTCCCTCGATCAGGACTGCCGGAAGGTCTCCCTCCAACTTTTCTTGAGGGATGAGCTCAATGATATCTGAATCACCAGTGGGTTTTGCTTGTATTACGAGATCCGAGTCGTTTCTGAGAGAAAAGAACACCTAAGCATAGCATCTGAGTCCCCATTATATATATCTTGCCGAAAACGCGCCTACCTGATGATCGGAAATCATACCTCGCGTCGAGTGATCCATCCCTGGGAGGTCACCTGGTATGACCTGGAGTACATGCTACAAGAGTGATCAGTAATTTGCTTTACATTGATCACGGAAAGGCGTACTTCGCCAAATATTAAATTGTACAGTGGGTGCCGCAGAATTTTGTTAGGCAGTCGGCCAAGCGGTTTTCCATTGACCAAAAGTGACCCGTCAAGTGTATTAAAATGCACCATTTGTGAACTTTGGGTAGCTGTTTGTGCAGTCGAGCACGAAAACCAGCGTGAATTTGGATGCTGTAATGGGGTCCACTTCGAACCTGGACGGTAGTCAGGCCAAA